>CM077155.1:131671464-131747880 GCA_039583875.1 Platanthera guangdongensis | reverse complement strand
GCCTCATACTCGCTTGACTTGATGTTGATGGAGAAAGTGCACCACCACCGTCAAGCCAATTCTAGTTCCTTGAGGACTCTCTAAGATCACCCCAAATACTAGGGAATGTTTTCCCCGAGGCGTCGTCTACCTTCACCTTCCAAGGAGCCGGACGGGTGAGCCATCCCTCTGCCACTTCAATCACATAGTCAGCCAAGAAGTCGGCCATCGCTTGAGCTTTGATCGAGAGCCGCGGAAACGAATGAGACGTCGAACTCCCTCAACTCCACCGACCACTTGGCCAACGTGCCTGAATGCTCTACCCCCTAAAAGATGTTGCGGAGGGGATGGTCAGTCACCACTCGGATTGAGTGTGCCTGGAAATAAGGTCGCATGCGCCTCCGGGCTGAGACTATCATTGGGAAAGCCAGCTTCTCCAAAATCGGGTACCGGAGCTCGGCCTTCCTCAGGACCTAGCTCACGTAATAAATGAGGAGCTGCTTCTTTCCCTCTTCACAAACTAGGACGGAACTCAAGGCCTCTGCCCCCACCCCGAGATATAAACACAGGTCTTCCCCTCCTTTGGCCGTTGGAGTAGCGTAGTCTGAGTCAACTGCATCTTGAGGGCCTGGAACACGTCCTCACACTCCTTGGTCCATTCGAACTTCTGGCCACCCCTCAATGTTTTGAAGAAGGGGGAGCATTTCTCCCCTGCACGGGAGAGGAACCTGATCAACCCTGCCAGCTTCCCCGTCAGTTGCTGGACCTCCTTAGAGCTCCGCAGAGACCCCAGCTCCAAGATAGCCCTGACCTTATGAGGATTCGGCTCGAACCCCGAGGGGGTGAGGGGGTGCCCCAAAAACTTTCCCCTGCTGGCCCCAAAGAGACATTTTAGGGGATTCAACCGCAACTTGTATTTGCGCAGGGTGGAAAAGGTCTCCTCCAGGTCCCGGAGGTGGGAGTCCACATCCCAACTTTTGATCATGAGGTCATCCATGTACACCTCCAAATTCCTCCCCTTCGGCTCCTTGAAGACCCTATCCATCATTTTCTGGTAGGTTGCCCCTGCATTCTTCAGCCCGAAGGGCATCATCTTGTAACAGCAGCATCCATCCCCTATGATGAAGGAGACATTCTTGATGTCCGGGGGGTGCATCCTAATTTGATGATAACCTAAAAAAGCATCTAAAAAACTTATTATAGAAAAACCAACGGCTGAGTCAACCAGTGCGTCGATTCGAGGCAAAGGATAACAGTCCTTAGGACAAGCTTTATTAAGTAAAGAAAAATCGATACACATCCTCCATCGGCCGTCTCCTTTTTTGACCATGACCACGTTGGAGACCCAGCCGGGATATTGGATCTCAGACACCAAGCCGGCCTTGAGGAGTTTCGCCACCTCCACCCTGATGGGCTCCGCCAGCTTGTCCGCAGTGGACCTCTTCTTCTACTGAACGTGGCGTGTTCCCGAGTCCAAGTTGAGGCGGTGGCAGGACACATCTGCTTCAACCACTGGCATCTCCGCGGCGTTCCAAGCGAAGATGTCCACGTTCTTCTGGATGCACTCCAGCATCCTGCCATGGTCCTCCGGGGTCAGCCCCCCGCTGACGCGGATCTTCTCCATCCTGCCTCCCCGGGTGAGCACTTCCAACTCCACACTTTCCTCTGCAGCCTCCAGCCTGGACTGCACCCCCCATCCTTCAGCATCCCCTCTCTCCCGGAACTGGGACCTCTACCTCCATCTCTTACCCACGGCCATCACTTCGGCCACCTCCTCCAGGTCTCTTCCTGCCGCCTCCTCAGCCCAGCTCTCCATCTCCAGCTCCTCCCTTCTTTCTCCTTGCTCAGTATCCTCCATCCTCCGCCCCATCTCCTCGGCTCCCTCCTGCCAGGAGATGGTGTTCACCGCAGTGACATAGCACTCCCGCGCCACCTTCGGGTCCCCCCTGACCCGGACCTGAATCCCCTCAGCGTTGAACTTTCAAGCACTGATGGAAAGATGAGGGGACGCAGCGGAAGGCTCTGATAAGGGGCCTCCCAAAGATGGCGATGTAGCTACTGGGGGTCCACACTGACGAACCTGCAGTTCCTGACTGCCCCCCCCCCCCAAGGTAATATGGAGGCCTACTCCTCCCTCCACTTCCTTCCTCTCTGCCTGAAAACCCGAACAAGGTCCATCTGAGGCCAGCACCCTCTTCGCCTCCACCTTCATTGCGTCAAACGCCTTTTTGAAGACGACGTTGACGGAGCTCTCGTTGTCAACGAGGATCCGAGAGACGGTGAAATTCTCGATGGCTGCCTTGATAACCAGCGCATCACAGAACAAATCCTTGTGATCTGGCATGTCGCTTCTGGAGAAGGTGATCCTCTCCTCTGGGGGTGGGGTCTGGGAAGTGGAGGCAACGCTCCGACGGTACATGGTGTGGAGGCTTGCCTTGCGGGAAGCCTCGACCCCCAACCCCCCCCCCCCCCCCCCCCCACCCCAACCCCCCCTCCCCCCCCCCACCCCCCCCAACCCCCACCCCCACCCCCACCCCCCCCCCCGGTGGATCACTCTGATCCCTCCTTGGGTTCAAACACCCACCCGGTCTTCGCAACGATCCTCCTCCGTCCGAGGCAGGACCTCCTCAATCCTCACTTCTTGTCGCCCTTGCTGCTGCTGCTGCTCCCTATTCCCTCTCATCTCGAGAAATTCCGGGCATGTGGCTGTTGCGTGCCCCTCTTCCTGATGGAAGTCGCAATAGGGCAACTTCACCCTCACTTCTCTCCTCCTCCTCCTCATTATTCCCCTCCTCGCCCCCAAGGCTATGGCCATTGCCTCCTCTTGATCGGGAAGTCGGTGCCTTTCGGCCTGCCTCCAGCCTGGAGGGTGGAATTGATCTTGCCTCCCCTGGTAGTGATCCCTTCCGTAGTATCCTCTTTGTGGCCCTTTCCCTTGCCACTCGGGTCTCCAACCTAGCCGTCGGTCGGGCTCCTGACGCCCCCACCTCGGCTGCTGCTGCCACTAGAGCTGCCTTTGCTCCCTCTGCCGAGGCTCTCCTCTTCTCTCCTCCTGTCCTTTCCCACCTCTCGACTCCTTCTCTTCCTCCGTGGCCCACTTGGCCAGCTTCCTTGCAAACTCCGGGTTCGACGCCTCCCCGTCAACTTCTCTTGCCGCCCTCTCCATCAGCTCCTCATAGGAGAGCGGGGGAACTCTCTTCAGCTCCATCCGGAAGAACCCCTGCTGCAGGCCCAGGGTAAAGGCCATCATAAGACTATGGCCCGACATCTCCTGGACCTGAGTAACCTCCTCCTAGAACTAGTCCATGTAGCTCCCCAACGTCTCGTTCACCCCCTGATTGATGTGGAATAGGGACTCAGACTCCTTCTTCCTCTTCTTCGAGGTAGTGAACCTCAGCATGAACCCTCGCCGCAGGTTCTCAAAGCAGTAGATGGAGCTGGCTAGTAGCTGATGGAACCACTACCTTGCCTTCTCCCTGAGGGTGATAGCGATGAGTCGGCACTTGAACCCGTCCGACATCTGTCGGATGGAGACTACGTCCTCAAACCATTGTACATGCTGGACCGAGTCTCCCTTTCCAGTGTATTAGGACATCTCAGGTTCCATGAACCCATCTGGAACTGGAGCTGAGGCGACCAGCTCGCTTAAAGGACTTCATCCCCCCACTGGGCGAGCCGGCGAGTCTCGCGAGCCCAGCTCGCCGAACCGGCCTCGTCCTGCCGAGTCGGGGAAGAGCTCGCGCCCGGGGAGCTCGCACCCTCGGCCTTCGTCGGCCACTTCCTTCCCAGCTTGCCTGCCAGGAGCGTCCTCGCCCAATGAGGGGGCGACCGCGATCTGCACTGCCGGAGTCGAGCACTCAGCCCGCATGCCGAGTGCGAACTTGACGAGGCTCAGCACCTCATTCCTGAAATCTTCCAACATCCCTACCGTGGCGAGAGGTGGGGGGGCGGCGAGTTCGGCCTGTCAGATCCCTGTCCTCCTGTCATCGAACTCGCTGAAGCTTTTCTACACTAACCACTATCCACGCTCACCGCACCAAAATGTTGAAATCGAAATTCGGTCTCCTGTGGAGTTTGACCCTTGGGGAAGGGGTGGTCTCGCGCCTACTTCACTCCTGCAAGAAAACCAACAATGAAGACAAGGAGAAACCGACCCAAGGGCTCGGCGGGGAGGTCCCACCACAAACCCGAAAGATCTCAGAGCGCTTCCCCTCCTTAGCCAGAAGCCGAGCTAAGGTACCCTCAGAAAGCACTTAAGAACTGGAGCAGGGAGGCATAGGAAGCATGCTCTCTGGGGTACCCCTTGGGTCCTATTTATAGTTTTTACAATCTGGACTGCCAATAATCAAAATAACTGACCTGAAATTACCAGAAAACCCTTGGTTGGGTCTGCCAACAGTCAAACTCCGCTGTTTTGAAGGGCTATGGGCAGACCAGCGGGGGCAAAATAGTAAAAAGTACCTCATTCATCCAGGCGAGCTGTGGAGCTTTGACCACCTTGGCAGGTCCTGCTCGCCTACTATTGCCGAGTTCCACTGCCAGGGTGCGAGCTGGGACTAGCTCGGCGGATGCCGAGCTCGGGGTCGGCGAATACCGATCTCCGGTCGATGATCGCAGAACTCTGGTCGACGAGTGCCGAGCTCGGGCTCGGCTCCCCTGCTGCCGAGCTCGCCTACTGTCTCCAGCCCAATCTATCAGGTTCCTCACAACCTTGCTCGCCGAACACGGGGTTGTACAACTCTGGTCGTATAAGAATCAATATTTGTTGAATTTGATGAGACGAGCTTGCTGCAAGGCAACTCTTCTAGTGTGCTCATTGAAGATGCAGGTACAAAGTTGAAAGAAATTAGCTTGGATGAACCGTCTGAAGATAAAGGTGAAAAGTTCATCAAGATCACCACTCCAAACCCTATTAGAGAGGTGATGATCAAGATGAAGAAATCTTTCAAGTTGATGAAGTCACTCTGGTGATTGAAGACAATCCAGATGCAAGGACCCTAGAGCTCAGACATCTGAATGATGTCCCCATGGACCAGATCATAGGAGATCCCCGGGATGGTGTCAGAACTCGTCGAGGTACAACTAATGAGAATTTATACTTGAGTGTTCTCTCACAGGTTGAACCAAAGAAGTTTGAGGAAGCAAACTCAGACACATCTTGGATAATGACAATGGAAGAAAAACTAAATCAGTTCAATCGTTGCCAAGTATGGAAACTTGTTGCAAGACCCAAAGGTAAGAATGTCATTGGGACAAAATGGGTCTACAGGAACAAGATGGACGAGGATGGAATGATCATAAAGAACAAGTCCAGACTCGTCGCCAAAGGATATCGTCAAGAAGAAGGAATCGACTTCGACCAGACGTACGCTATAGTGGCAAGGCTGGAGGCAATCAGGTTATTCCTAGAATATGCCGCTCTTAAGGGCTTCACCTTCTATCAAATGGACGTGAAGTTTGCCTTTCTTAATGGTGAAATAAAGGAAGAGGTATATGTGGATTAACCTCCAGGTTTCATTGATTCTGACTTTCCTGATTATGTTTACTTATTGCAAAAGCTTTATATGGTCTGAACCAAGCTCCTCGAGCTTGGTATGAGACGTTGTCTAGCTTTCTTCTTGAGAACAAGTTCACAAGGGGAAAGATAGATAAGATATTATTTCATAGGGAAATAAAAGGCTAGATTTTGCTAGTGCAAATATATGTCGATGACATTATTTTTGGCTCTACTAACGACAACCTTTGCAAGAAGTTTTCAAAACTTATGCAAGGGAAGTTTGAAATGAGCAGTATGGGCGAGCTGAAGTATTTCTTAGGACTTTAGGTGAAACAATCTGAAGATGGAATTTTCATCTCGTAGACTAAGTTCACCAAAGAGCTAATTAAGAAATTCGGAATGGAGAACGCAACCTCGATAAGGACTCCAATGGTTTCAGTTATGTCTCTGGACAAGGATGAGAAAGAGAAACCTGTTGATGAAACCAAGTACAGAAGCATAGTTCGATCCTTGCTCTACCTTACTGCTAGTAGACCTGACATAATGTTTTCAACATTTGTATGTGCTAGATTTCAAGTGAACTCTAAGGATTCTCACTACGTTGCTGCAAAGAGGATTTTGAGATACCTTAAAGGTACAATGAATCTTGGCTTATAGTACCCAAGAACTAATGATAGCGAACTAATTGGTTTTTTAGATGCAGATTTTGCAGGTAGCAAAGGCGACAGGAAAAGCATTTCCGGACTTGCCAATTCCTTGGAAGAAGGCTTATCTCCTGGAGTAGCAAGAAGCAGAATTGTGTTGCAATCTCAACAGTTGAGTCAAAGTATATTTCTGCAGGCAGTTGCTGTGCACAACTGCTATGGATAAAGAAACAATTAGGCTTATGTTGAATGGAGTATCTGAGTTGTAGGAGATTTAAATATCATTATTTTATGGAGTATTAAAAGAAGAGGTTTATGTTGAACAACCTCTAGGTTTTGTCTCTCCACCTCATCCTTTGCATGTATTCAAGTTGCATAAAGCCCTCTATGGTCTAAAGCAAGCTCCAAGAGCTTGGTATGAGACCCTAGTAAGCTTTTTATTAGAGCATAAATTTATTAGAGGCATAGTAGATAAAACACTATTCACTAGACATCATAAGGACCAAATCTTGTTAGTACAAATATATGTGGATGACATCATCTTTGGGTCTACTGATTCAAAATTGTGCAAGAGGTTTTCTGACCTCATGCATTCCAAATTTGAAAAGAGTAGTATGGGTGAGCTTTCTTATTTCCTTGGTCTCCAAGTGAAATAGCTCCCTGATGGCATCTTCATCTCCCAAGCTAAATATGCTAAAAATCTTATCAAAAAGTTTGGGATGCTTGATGCCTCATCAAAGAAGACACCTATGGCTACAAATGATGTGATTGACTCTGATGCATCAGGGAAACCTGTAGATCAGAAACTATATAGGGCCATTGTTGGGTCCCTACTATATCTCACAGCTAGCAGACCTGATATTATGTTTGTCACATGCCTTTGTGCTAGGTTCCAGGTGAACCCTAAAGAATCTCACCTTATTTTCCTAAAAAGAATTTTGAGATATATAAAGGGTTGTCCTAGTCTAGGCCTATGGTATCCCACAGAATCAGAATTTGAGTTAACTAGATACTGAGATGCTGATTTTGCTGGATGTAGGGTGGACATAAAAAGTACCTCAGGAACATGTCAGTTCATTGGTATGAGATTAGTATCCTGGTTTTGTAAAAAGCAATCATCTATGTCAACCTCGATTACTGAGGCAGAATACATTGCAGCTGGTAGCTGTTGCTCACAAATGTTGTGGATATAAAACCAATTACTAGACTATGGTCTCAACTTAAATAATTCAACTCTACTTTTTGATAACATAAGTGCTATAGCCATAGCACAGAATCCAGTCCATCACAGTAGGACAAAGCATATAGACATTAGGCATCATTTCATTAGAGAGTGTGTAGACAAAAATAAAATTAATCTTGTCTATATCTACACTGATTTACAAAGAGCTGATATATTCACCAAACCTCTAGATGAGAAAAATCATGTATTCTTTATAAATCAGCTTGGAATGATAAATGGAGAAGATTTAGTTTAAGTTCTGTCTGCACTCGACGAATTTTCCAAAGTTCGTCGAACGAAGTTCGACGAACCGAGGAAAGTTTGAGAGACCTTCGTCGAACAGAGGTCGACGAACTCTCTATGAGTGAAACAATTTTCGTCGACCGGAGAACGGCGCTCGACGAATTGTCTTCAATTCTTCAGGATGAGCTCGACGAATTATTTACTTTAAAATCATTTCGTCGAACTCAGTTCGAAGAATTTTTGTTTATTTTCGTGGAACGGAGTTTGTCGATTTATAGTCTGGAAAACCTTATATCTAGGTTTTCTTCGACCTCCATCCCGTGCTTTTTGTTCTCTTGCACTTGATCGCCGTTTCTCTCTTTTTCAGGTGATTCCATGGCGATTCTAGCAAGAGCTCTAGCCGCTATGAAGTTTGACACCGGCTTTGATGTCGACTTCGAATCGTTCCAGCACTCGGATCCCATCTTTCTATATATTCTGGAACTTCTAGAAGAACATAACTTGAAGAACCTGATGACTACCGGGATAAAGTTGGCAAGAACAGAAATCCGAGAATGGGTCTATACTTCATCCACTTCTAAAGACAATACTATGACAAAATCAATCGCGGGTAACACTATTTCCTTAACTCCCACAATTTTAACTGAAATCTTTGGTTTGACAAATGGCGAAGAGGAATTAGAAATTGATTTTGAAGAGTTTGATATGATGCTTAATCTGATGGGTTATGCTGTGACAACCCAAATAAATTGTTAAAGAAACATTTGTCTGCAGTATACAAGTTTCTGGCAGACATTGTTGGGAAGGTCTTGCTTGGCAAGCATACTGCCCATGACTACATCACAAGGCATCAGTTCTTGGTCATGTGTGCAGTGATAAATAAGAAGCAAGTCGATTGGGCTCAGATCCTCTTTGATCTGATAAAGAAGAAAAATAATAAGAAAGAAGTGTGTTTTTGGAAGGATCCTAGGGATCTTCCTCAAGGAGAAGGTTGCTGAATCCCTGGTCTCCCAGACCACATTCATTAATTCCAGCAAAAGGCTTACATGTGGCTTGTTTGGAAGATGGGAGAGGACCATACCTAGGCCATCCAAGGCTTCTACCTCTTCCACCCCAGCTTCTGAAGGCACCAGGGCTGTTAAAGCCACTCCCCACCCTACTGAAGAGATTCATCCAACTCCACCATCTATTCAAGCTCCCCTTCCAGCAACACATAGCCATCACTCTTCCACACCTCCATCATCCCCTACTCAACCTCCTACTCCACCAGAATCTCTACATGCTTCACCAGCACTAACTCCTCCATCATCTCCACTTCCTCCTCATTTATCCTCCATACCATTTTTCAATATACCTCCATCACCTCCCAATTCCCCTTTTCCTCCAACCACCCACATGGAAGATGCCACCCATCCATCCCCATCAACATCTACCATCCCTCAACATGCATCCCCTCCAGATGTTCACATACCAGATGCTCCACTTCCTATCCCTCCCACAGTTCCCACTTCTACACCTTCTGCAACACCATCTACCACTCCACCATTGGACACCTCAATAATTGCTTCTTTCATTGCCCTCCTCACTCCCCTTCTCAAAACCCTAATAGCAGAGGTCATTACACCTCTTGCTACTTCCATTACTACCCTATCAGCACAGATCACTGCCCTCACTACTGCCCCATCTTCAGTCAGGGGCATGGCTTCAGGTCTTACTAAAACTATGCAGTGGGAGATGTCTGATGATGTAGCTGCAGAAGTTCCAGCAGTAGCAGCTCCAGCAGCAGAGGCAACAACAGTAGCAGCAGATTGTACAGATTATATTGATACATTTGATCTTGATTTTATTACTTTTATTTATACTGACATGGACTTGGAAGAGTCAGTCTCTGAGAAAATAATTACTGGTGGTGATTTCATCATTAATCCCATAGTTGATTAAGAAAATTTGTTGAAGAATTTTGAATTTACAGTTTTGAGATGTCTTACAGCAGAACTTACTACTAAGCCATACTTGGCTATTGTACCATGTACATCTCCAGTAAGTCCACAAGTTGCAAAGCAAATCAGTGATAGTTTTGTTGTTCCTGAGCCCACAGTTATTCCAGCTCCTTCAGCAATTTCTTCTGCTCCCAGTTATATCATGGATGACTCTCCATTGCCAGATCTAGATGATGTGATCTTGGATGACATTCAACAAGAAGAAAAGGGAGTTGCTGAAAACACTATCAGAGTTGATGACACTCCAGCTTCTTCTATGGCTTCTCCTCCAGCTCCTGTTGATATTCTTGCTCAAGCTCCTTCTCAACCTGATAAGCATATCATTTCAGCTGAGGCACTGAAGGCTCTGAATGCTTTATATGATAATCCTCAAAGATCTTATGATGAGGATAGTGATGATGAGGATGATGATGATGAATCTGATGATGAACCAAAAATAAAGCAAGTATCCAAGAAAAGAAAAGCCCCTCCTCCTCCTGCCCCTAAGCCTAACCCAAACAATGACACTCCCTATTACATTCTTCAAAAGATAACACCATATAAAGGATGCCATCTTGGATGTGGTTGTCCAAGAATCAGCAGAAGGAGAGGAAGAAAAGTATAAGATACTCTCCTCCTCCAGTTCAAAGATACAAAAAAGATCCACCTCCTCCTCATCCTCCAGTAGCAGGAGCCTCTGGATTAGCATCTCAAAGATCTCCTTCTATTACCCAGACCTATCAAAGGCAAGACAGATCTTCAAATCCTCCTCCAGCTGGATCATCTGATAAACATTCATCCTCTCAAAGGTCTATTACTTCAAGAAAGTCAAAAGAAAAGTTTAGTGAAGTCCCACCTCCCAGGTCTTTATACTCCAGTCAGAAACAGCAACATACAGTGTCTACAAATTTCCAGGACCAATCTACTCAGTTCAGAATCTCTTCTCTAAAGTCAGACCAGGTAGCAAATTCAGAGAGACCTCCTTCTCCTCCTCTTGATCCTGAGCTTTACCCCAACTTCAGAATGGAAAGGTTTAATGAATTATTTGGGCTCACTCAAATGAATGAAGCCAGGAAAGAAGGTCAAGACCCCTCTAAATTCACTACTATGTCATCATATAGAGAGAAAGAACTCAACAGATTGTAGGTCAGCAAGAAAGTATTTAATCCATCAGAGTATATGTCTCTTCATCCTGAAGCAGTTGTCCCCAGGGCTACATATTTGAAGATGATAGGGGCTGCTAACATGACTATGACCAGTGTGCAAGCTTCAGATCCTAACAGAGAAATAATATTTACAAAGGAAGGAGACAAGAGCAAGGATGCAATGCCAAAGGAAAAGAAGCAGAAGAAGTGATTTTGAACTCTATTTATTTTTCTGCATTATTTATAACTGCTTTATATTTTTTGAACAAAGCTCATGTATATATATATCTGTTGCATGTGTTATCTATCACTACCAGATATATGCTTTTTTTCTGCTTTGTTTATTTTCAGTTTAAGTCTGAGTCTGTGGTTAGTAACCTCACCCAAATATGGTCAGATTGTTGGATCCCTAGTTTGATTTGGGCTAGGTTCACTAACTTAGGATCATGTGACCCATAATGTATAGACAGGGTCATAGTTGTGTCCTAAAGTCTAGGCAAGTCCTTAGAGTCAACATCACATGGACCAGCTATCAACAAGACTGCTAGAGACTCAACACCTAGAAGATTTCAAGACTCTATAAAGTGAGTTCGATGTTCATCGAACTCAGGTCGACGATAGTCGTGCTCAGCTCGACGATCTCAGAGTAAATTCTCTGAGCTGAGCTCGACGAACTTGGTACTCAGGTCGACGAAAACTTGGACACTACAACAACACTTCAAGTTCAGAAAAACATCCAGATATTCTAAGTCCTTAGTATCAGACTTTGTTCGACGAACTTAGTTCTCAGCTCGACAAACTCTATTCTTTGGCCGACGAATCTTTGGATTACTACAGCATTCTGTCAAGACTATGTTCTCTAGTCTCAAGTCGACGAACTCAGTTCTCTGCCCGATGAATTCTGGAATTATCTACTTCAACAACTTAGAACCAGAAGACTTGTGTCGACACTCAGAGTATATATCGACACCAACTGAGTCGACACTTGAAGAACTAGTGTCGACACCCAGATCATCAGTCGACAACTTGGAAAGGTTATTTTGACACCACACAGAAGACTTGTGTCGACACACATAATATTTGTCAACTCCAGAATAGTTGCTGAACTCCAGTCGACAAACACATTTACCAGCTCGACGAACTTCCAACACAGAATAGGAAAAGTTCAAAAGAGACAGCAGTTTAGTTTCCAGCTCGACGATCATGGAACTCAGCTCGACGAACAGAATCCGTCTGGTCGACGAACACATCTCAGCTCGACGAACTGTTGACTCAGTTCGACGATTTTTGTCATCTGTTCGACGATTCCAAACTGAGTCATTTCCAGCCCTGTCACCATGATTACTGCAATAATTCCTGAGTAATCAATGCTCTAACATTCTATGAATATAACCGATAGAGGAGCATTGATTAGGATATTCTCCAGGATTATTGTTTGCCATTTTTCCACGGGACAGTTGGGGAAATTATTCAATGCTGCTTATTCTCTAGGCCGCCAGCATTGAATGAAGAAGGAATTCAAAATTTGAAAGGCATTTTCCCCATGAAATATAAAAAGAGATTTTTCTCTTTTCCAGCATAACATAGAGCCAGAAAAGATTATTCCTGCTTTTCATCAAAAGATATTCAGAAGCAGATCTTCATTTGCTTTCTCAGTATGTCAGTAATTTGAAGAAGCAAGAAGAACACCTTTCTCAAATCAAGAGTCTTCATGTTCTTCTTCTCCAGGACATTGCTAAGACATTCAAGCACCATCAGTCTAAAGCTCATGGATCAAGTCTCTCAACTGAAATCCTATCACCCTGTGCAAAGCTCCAGTTCTCCTGAACACTTCTACATCTCAGGGGGAGCTTTGACAACATCACTGAATCCACATAGTATTCTCATTGTGATTGAGAAAAGAAAACTTTCATCACTCTCTCATCCCCACCTCTGTAAAGGGTTGTGATCTCCCTTCAAAAGTAATTCTTGGTTACAAGTCACCTGATCAAAAGACTTGAGGATTTGGTTTTTGAGCACCTGATCAAAAGCTCATTGGTGTCAGACACCTGATCAAAAACCTTAGTGGATTCCTACCAGGGTGGTAGAAGAGTTGATGTACCCAGGTTGGGGAACCACTATAAAGTTTCTTGTGTCGTTTGGTTGCCCCTTTTCTTTTTTTTCTTGCTGTGCTTGTGTTTTTAGGACTATTGTGTGTTTATTTACTTTAGTTTAACTCTGCACATTTTAATTACAGCAGAAGCTGTAATAGTTTTATAAGGACCTACAAATACTCTATTCACGCCCCCCCCCCACCCCACCCCCTCTAGAGTATATTAGATCTAACACATCACTTTCAGGGAGTATGTGGAGCATGGGGATATAGATCTACAGTATGTCTCTACATACAGGCAGATTGCAGATATTTTTATGAAGCCGTTAGACAAGACCAAGTTCTTGTTCTTCAAAACAGAACTTGGAATGCTCAACAAAGAAGATTAGAGAAGGTGGACTCACAAGAAGGCCCAGTGATCAAGAATCAATCAAAAGTTGGAATTTTCAAATTTCTAACTTTTTGACTCGAGTAAGAAGTAACCTACTCGAGTAAGTAGTGACCTAATTGAGTACCTGCTTGACCTACTCAAGTACTTCTTCAGCTACTCGAGTAACCTAATCGAGTAGTAGAAAGACCTACTAGAGTACTAAATCTTCACTCGAGTACTTCAATATCTCTACTCGAGTACATCCAAGACTTCACTCGAGTACCTCCAACTTACACACTCGAGTACTTCTATACCTTCACTTGAGTACCTCCAACTTACACACTCGAGTACTTCTATACCTTCACTCGAGTACTGCCGACTCTCTCGAGTATCAGGAAGTCAAGTTTCTACTTTGATTCAAATTTCGTTATTCGCAACCCGAGGAATATGACGCCAATTCCAATGTATGTTTGCTTTATTTATTTCTTACTTAGACATAAAATTAGGTTTATATAAATCGAAAAGACCGAAATTCATTTTCTACACGAATCAAATTCTCTCTCTCGAGTAAGCCGAAACGCTTCACCTTCCGCCGAAAGTTACAGAGCCCGCTCCATCTTCCTCCTCACCACAGAATTTTTCCCTAATCTCTGGATCATGGCTCCCTCTTTTAAGATTGGAATCGGTTCAGAACTGGTTGCCGCCGGAATCGCCGACATTTCAGATGACTTTCGAAATCTTATAATACTTCTCGACACTACTGGCCTCACATTGTTCATTCAACAGCCATGTAATATACTTTTTTCCAGAAGTTGAAGAGTTTTTCAAGAATGTCAAAGTCAAGAGGCATGGGACAGTTCTCAAGTCCAAGGTTAAAGGAATCAAAATCAAACTCAACAAGTCCTCTGTTTCTACACTTCTTCGACTGCCTTTTGTTGATGAAGAGGATGACCTAGGTCCTGAAGAATTTGACAGGACTTCTATGTTTTGTGGAGTTTCTCCTAATGTACTCAAAATTAAAAGTTTTGAATTGAATCCAGAAGGGAAGCTGTTGGTGGATATCATTGGGAAGATTCTTCATTGCAAGACCACTTCTATAAGGGATATCTCTCTCCACTTCTTTGACATCATGCAAGCCATTGTCTGCAGGAAAAAGTTCCAGTTTGGGATGATGATTCTTGATAAAATCAAGGACAGCATTAAGGCTCCCAGTTATGCCAAGATTATCTCTCTTCTCCTCCATGAGATTAATCCTGAGGTGTTCAACTTCTCCAAACTGAGTGTTCTCCATCACATGAAGAAAGTCTCCATTTCATCAATTCAGAGATGGGATTTGAAGCTATTGAACCCAGTTCAATCTGCAAAAGCTCAAGACCTTCCAGATACAGAGGACAAGACCCATCTCCAACTCCACTTCAGGTTGCCAGCTCCTTTGGTGCAACTATTGAGGGGGAGCCTACTCCTTCTATTCCAGACAGGATTCCCACCCCTCCAGCTGTTACATCTCCTCCACCTCCTACTACTGAGCAAATTCCATTAGAAGCCCAACTTCAAGAAACCCTTCTATCAACTGAGGCAGCAATCAATGAAATGATTGAAGAATTAACTGATGATGAACCCCTTCCCCCTCTTCCAAAAGAACAAACCACTGAAGCATCCAAGTAGCCCTCTCCAGTACCTTCTCCCACTCATACTCCATCATCTCCTCAATCCCCTGTTCACCACTCACATGTTGCTGACAAAGATCAAGTTGAAACCATTTTGCTTTCTGATGAGCCAGATCAGTCTCCTGAACCAGCTGAAGCTCCATTGAAGAATCTGGACTTCACCATCCTCATAGTCACTGATGAAGGGGATGCCCTGATACATACCACCAGAGCTCAGAGCTCAGTCACTATTAAAGAAATTATTCCAAGGTTTGCTCCTCCTCCTCCATTTCCTTCTACATCTGCTCCGGCTCCTCCTACTGCCAATGATCTAATGGGTATGTTTGTCCAACTGCTACAAGAACAAAGGAAATATTTTGATGATTCTTTCAAGGCTGTAACTGAGAAAGTAACTGCTCTAGAGAAAGAGATGAGCAAAGGATTTGCTGAGATCCAGCACAACACAGATCAGCTCAGACATCTCTTACAGATTGGTGGAAAAGCTCTAGATCACACTATCACTAGTGTTGGTCAGGTCATGGAGTGATGAGTCCACTTTATATACCTATTTTCGGACTCATCTGGGCTAGTTTTCACACGGTTGCACTTCACTTTTAGTTATTTATCGTTCCTATTTCATCTCATCTTTATTTCCATAGGAAGTGCACATTTATGCCCGTGGTTGTGTATTTTGTTATTTTTATAGTTTGTACTCTCTTTTGTGATTGTTTGGAATGTCTGCACAGATTAGTGTTTTGTTTTTCCTATCGGTACAGGGGTCGTGTGCGTGTTCCAGGATGGTTGTGAAACAGGCATACTGCGCACGATCATGGGATATAATGCGCACGACCACTGGTCGTGCGCCCCTGATCGTGCTCACTACTCTACGTTTTCCAGAATCAGCCTGGGGTAAGCGCACGACCACTGGACATAATGCGCACGACTGCCGGTCGTGCGCCACTGATCGTGTGCATTGATTCCTCTTTTCTGGAATCCTGTCTGGGGTAATCGCACGACCATTGGACTTAGTGCGCACGACCATTGGTCGTGCGCCACTACTCGTGCGCGTTATCCCAGTTCTTCTTCCTGATATTCCATGCCAGTGCACACGAGCACCAGACATAGTGCGCACAACCACTGGTCAAGCGCCTTTGATCGTGCGTATTGTTCATTTCTGCTTTGTATATATAGTGCAGGTCTCGCCCTAATTCGAAAAGAGGATCCGGAGCTCGACATTTCTCCGCCGTTTTCCGCCTTCTCCGTCGTTCCCCTTCATCTTCCACCCTAGGGAGGTGCTCCGGGCAAGCTTTCACCGCGAAATCCAAGCCGGAGCTTCCTCTCGGCCTTCTCCTTCATCTGTGAGCTTCAAGTAGGGTTTGACGCCATAGCCATCAAGCAAAGGAAAGCTAGCAAACTTCATCCGCTATTGTGAGACGAGGAAGACGGGCCATTGGAAGGTGGTGACAGCCCTTCTCTATCCCGGACGCAGTTGAGGACCGATCTTGGACGCGGAATGACAACCCGATGTTTCCAACCGTGAATCCTCAGCAAGGCTTCGGATTCGGTCGATCTCTTGACTTGTTCTTGCTTTCTTGTTGAATATTGGTGTTTAAATTTATTTATATTGATGAAGTATGCTTAGTTTGTAAAATGTTTTTATACAATTATGTCTATGTGATTGTATGTTTTCGTTATTTACTTGAGTTGCGCCATATTCCATCCACCACCATCCACCCTTGCCGCACTAGCAATTGCTAGTGGCGTGCGTTGCGAAGAGGTGCTCACGACCCTCATTCCGCTGTTCTAACCACCTCATCCGCTAGCCTTCTCGTCCATCCGCCTAGTGATTCGGTGCATAGCTGCCTGACTAGTCTTCCATCCCGCCTGGCGAAGCATCGCATAGCGGCGTTGCATAGGAATAGTTGTTAGATTTTTACTTTCTTTTCATCGCAACAATCCAAACTCCCCCCCCCCCTTAGTTAGCTCCGACCTGAGGACTTCAATCTCAAGTCCTCCTCGAAACTAACTCCACCTTACTGTGTTCCTTGTGAGATCGATACTTGGGAAAACCCCCATTTTATATTACTTGTGCGACCGGTTCACTGTCGTGATCTTAAGCATCAAGTTTTTGGCGCCGTTGCCGGGGAACACAATCATGTGAGTTTGTGGAGAGGGAGATAATAGATTGAAGCCCTTTTCCATTTATGCATATCATTTTTTTTATTTGCTTTTGTTATTAGAATTTTTATTTTGCTTATTTCTTTTTACCATTTTCTGATTTTTGATTTAGATAGCAGATTCGTGCTATTTTTTTATTTTAGCTGTGTAGCACTTTTTCAGCAATTATTTTTGTTCGTGATGGATCCTGATGCTGAGTGTCGTATCCTTGACACTTTACACCGATCCATCGATGCCATTGCTGTTATGAATGCTGAGCATTGCATTCGGTGTTTGTTATGTCAAGGTGTGGGCCACATGTTGAAGGATTGCCCTCGTTTATGCAAGCCTTCTCCATCTGAGGGCATGTGCACAACAACCTCCCGTTCACAGAAGACTGTTGTAGACAGGCCTACCAGGGTGTTGCCTGGCCCATACACTGATATAACGCACTTTGCTCATTCTTTACCCGTTGAGATTACTGAAGAATCTCTGGCCGCATACAGCTCTTTCATGGGTCCCTCGATCCCTTTTTACGAGCTTTCCTCGAGTGATGATGATCACTCTGGCGTTAGACAACAAAAAGAGGAGCAGGAACTCATGGAAGCTCCTGTATGGGATGATGAGATTGTTCCGGTCGTCGACGGGGTGGCGTCAGCGAATGATTTTGCGATGAGGCCTGCTCATTCAGTGCTTGATTTTGAGAGCAGCATTGCCCCTCTGCAATTTTTGCCGGATTGTGCTATTCCTCTTTCTTGTGAGTCGGTTGATGATGCCGTGATTGTGGATGATTCGGTGCCCGAGGTTGCGCCGAAGTGGGATGATGATTCCACTATCTCCGACGGAGAAGGTGGATCTTCGGAACACTTTTACGCACCCCGGTGGGATGAGGAATACCCTCTTTCCGATGCTGAGGTTTGCACTTCCTTATTGGATGAGGCCGTTCCTCTTACCACTGCGGACCTTGAGTTCTCGGATTCCCCTTGGCATGACTCGTATGATACCGATGATGATCTCTGCTTGGATCCTGCTGAGAGTGACACCGGGATCACTCTCCCATTTTCTGATTATTTTAGTTCTTCATCTCCTTTATTTCTTGATCCCTCTTCTTTATCTGAGCCTGTGTAGGTTGAATCTCCACAGGTAAGTTGGGTTGACGTTGAGCCTTACGCTCAGGCTGTCGACGAGTGCATCCTCTTGTGTGAGGAAGTTCCTACCTCCTTCATAGTGGAAGCCCTTGCCGTCACCTTCTCCCCTAGCGAACTTGTGGTTAACGATGTCTTGCTAGGCGAGGATAATTTTTGTGATACGATGAGGGAGGACCAGGCCTCCTCCTCATCCTATTTCATATTTCCTCTGCTTGCGAGGAGCAGGTATGATTATTTAGATAGAGGGGTAACTGCTCTATCACCATATCGGTACCCGTTACCGAAACGGATATTAGGCCAGTTACATGTGCACTTTTTATTTCATAGGCCTTTAAGCTAGAACTGTTTAGAATTTAATAAGTCGTGCTGGGATGACAATAACCCCAGTACTTATCTTTCATTTTCTGCATTTTATTTTTCATGTCTATTTTAGTTTTAGCATTTCTTTTTGTATATTTTTTTTATTTTTGCGGAGCTCACCCCTGCAGGTATTCATAGCAAATTGCATTGGCGGGGTTGTGATTCTTTGTATGGCAGGTCTGCTTCAGGTTTCCACGCGTCTTCTGGTATGCTCACTGGCTGAGCATTGGGTAACCTCTTCCCTTAGCTCCTTATGATTGTAATTTCTATATCATCTGTTGTATTGCTTAGTTTAAGTCTGGGGGAGAGCTAGTGTTGTTACCTTTTGAACGTGCACATTTCATGTGCATACTAGAAGCTTTTATAATTTTATTTTGATTAGTTCGTTGCATCACACACCACTGCACCCACATGAGCGTGTGCTTAGCTGTTAGTGTGTCGCGAGTTAAACTCATTTCTTCGTTAGATTTGGGAAAATTATGGTGCTGACATAGGATTGTGAGATGGAGTAAAATGTTGACCTTATTGTCCTCCTAGTCAACTGCTCTCGTCTCGTGTAGAAATTGGAGTAGATTTAATTTTTCTGTATGCTTTTAGTTTTATATTTTTCTAATTGCGTAAATACTTTTTATTCTACTCAAAAGTTGGTGAATCCGGTGTGAATCTGACGGTAGCTTAGGGATGTGTGTAGATGACTGTTAGGTTCGTATTGCTCGAGTCGGGAGGATGGATAGTCTTTCTCATTGGCTAAGAACTTGCCTCAAGCTATTCTTGAAGCATGGGTATAGGTTAGTCATGCATGAGCGTGATGTAGGCCATCATTTTGGCCCGGTTGAGCTTTGTACCATTCCTAACGTCTTATCCTCGCTAGCCCTGTTGTGCCTACCCCTCCTTTTGATTCAGCTTCACCATGATTTCACCAAAGCCTCATAGCCAATCCTAGTCACACACCCAAGTCGAGTTTAGTGTTTTATATTTTCATGTTGGGATGTGACATGGTGTTAGTATTTGTGAAAATGTTGAAGGCCTCCCAAGTTTATTTCTGCTGAATTGTGAAAATAAAATGAAGAAAAAGAAAAAAAAAGAAAAAGAAAAATATTTGTAAAGAAAAAAAAAGAAAAAAAAAGAAAAAAAAGTGAAAAGAAAAGTTTAAATTGAAAATTTTTATGGGAAATGTGATTACATTTGGAGTAGGCGGTACACACACCCATATGTTAAAAGTTACGTCTGGGGGTGTGGTGTACCCGCATATATTTTGGTTAGCTGATGGATTCCCTTTATACTAGCTCATTTGGGTTAGGTGCATAGTCTTCCTGTTTATCTTTGTTTACCTCACCGAAACTCAAGCCCCATCTCTTCACATATAGTCCTACTGATTCGTGTGTGAACCAAACCAGTGCCGTGGAGAGAATGCGAAAGGGCAAGCATATGGTCACCGACATTGGTGGATTCCTTTGGAGGTTATCCCGAGCCCCGATCTTTGGTAATACTCGCCTAGCGATTATTCTACTTTCTCACTACGTGTGACCGGATGATTCACCGTGATTCCATTTTTGAGTAATAATAAAATTTTGATACGCATTGTGAAAAATATAAACTATTCTGCATACTTAGAAATTTCTTCTATTATATTTTTACGCGCGCGAGCATATGACTTCGCATGGTACTTCGTATCGCAATTTCTTTGTTAACTAGTATTTTTCCCTATCTGCTTAGATTTTGTTTGCTTGGGACGCGCAAACAGTTAAGTCTGGGGGTGTGATGAGTCCACTTTATATACCTACGTTCGGACTCATCTGGGCTAGTTTTCACACGGTTGCACTTTACTTTTAGTTCTTTATAGTTCCTATTTCATCTAATCTTTATTTCCATAGGAAGTGCACATTTATGCCTGTGGTTGTGTATTTTGTTATTTTTATAGTTTGTACTCCCTTTTGTGATTGTCTGGAATGTCTACACAGATTAGTGATTTGTTTTTCCTACCAGTACAGGGGTCATGTGCGTGTTCCGGGATGGTTGTGAAACAGGCATACTGCGCACGATCATGGGATATAATGCGCACGACCACTGGTTGTGCGCCCATGATCGTGCGCACTACTCTACGTTTTCCAGAATCAGCTCGGGGTAAGCGCACGACCACTAGACATAATGCGCACGACCGCCGGTCGTGCGCCACTGATCGTGTGCATTGATTCCTCTTTTCTGTAGTCCTATCTGGGGTAATCGCACGACCATTGGACTTAGTGCGCACGACCATTGGTCGTGCGCCACTACTCATGCGCGTTATCCCAGTTCTTCTTCCTGATATTCCATGCTAGTGCGCACGAGCACCGGACATAGTGCGCACGACCAATGGTCGTGCGCCTGTGATCATGCGCATTGTTCATTTCTGCTTTGTATATATAGTGCAGGTCTCGCCCTAATTCGAAAAGAGGATCCGGAGCTCGACATTTCTCCGCCGTTTTCCGCCTTCTCCGTCGTTCCCCTTCATCTTCCACCCTAGGGAGGTGCTCCGGGAAAGCTTTCACCGCCCAATCCAAGCCGGAGCTTCCTCTCGGCCTTCTCCTTCATCTGTGAGCTTCAAGTAGTGTTTGACGTGATAGCCATCAAGCAAAGGAAAGCTAGCAAACTTCATTCGCTATCGTGAGACGAAGAAGACGGGCCATTTGAAGGTGGTGACAGCCCTTCTCTATCCCGGACACAGTTGAGGACCGAGCTTGGATGCGGAATGACAACCCAACGATTCCAACCGTGAATCCTCAGCAAGGCTTCGGATTCGATCGATCTCTTGACTTGTTCTTGCTTTCTTGTTGAATATTGGTGTTTAACTTTATTTATATTGATGAAGTATGCTTTGTTTGTAAAATGTTTTTATACAATTATGTCTATGTGATTGTATGTTTTCGTTATTTACTTGAGTTGCGCCATATTCCATCCACCACCATCCACCCTTGCCACACTAGCAATAGCTAGTGACATACGTTGCAAAGAGGTGCTCACGACCCTCATTCCGCTGTTCTAACCACCTCATCCGCTAGCCTTCTCGTCCATCCGCCTAGTGATTCGGTGCATAGCGGCCCGACTAGTCTTCCATCCCGCCTGGCGAAGCATCGCATAGTGGCGTTGCATAGGAGTAGTTGTTAGATTTTTACTTTCTTTTCATCGCAACATTCCAAACCCCCCTTAGTTAGCTCCGACCTGAGGACTTCAATCTCAAGTTCTCCTCGAAACTAACTCCACCTTACTGTGTTCCTTTTGAGATCGATACTTGGGAAAACCCCCATTTTATATTACTTGTACGACCGGTTCACTGCCGTGATCTTAAACATCATGGAGCAAGGTGTGACTCTTGTAAATAATCAAATTGAATTAGATAAGAGAGCTGAAGCAACCAAGATGAATATTTGTGAAGAAGTTGAGACTTTCAAAGATGATGCCATCAATACACTGACTTTAGAAGTCAGAAAGGGGGAGAGTTTAGTCAAAGAATATCTTGAGAAATCAGATGCACTCATGAAAACTCAATGGGAAGAAAAGATGAAAGAGATTCATGATGATGTGCTGGGACAAATTCAGAGTGTAAAATTCCATACCTATGACACAGCAGTTTGGATGCACAATCAAATTCTTCCAGAATTCTCAGCTGATCCAAACATCATTCCTCACCATCTAAATCCCTTACCTACTGTCGTTCCAGTTCAACCTCAACAACCTTCTTTTTATCCTAGGCCTGAAGGCTCAGATGCTCCTCCTCCAGATTCATATACTCAAGTTTGGGAAGCCGACCCAGCAGATATTTTTCTCCAGGCCCCTCCAGAAATCCAGATTCCCAAGAAGAGAAAACATGGGGATGGTGCCTCAGCCAGCAGGTCAATCCCAGTTCCAAATGCAGAAAAGAGAAAAGCTCCAGAGTTTGCAGAGATCTAGTCTCCAACTTCAAAGTCTCTCATTTTAGATACTCTCAAACTTGTCATGCACTACAATGACAGCAGGAATATTCATTACAGCTCCCAGGAATGGGAATTGTATGAAAAATCAATGAAAACGAGGAGACTTTATGACAGAGAATTTGGTAGGAACAACCCTGCTCCTCCTCCAAAGCCTCCAAAATAGTATCCCAGGCCCTTCAACTACCAAAGAAGACAGCAAGAGAAGAAAGACAAGCAACACCACTAAGTATAAGCAAAGAGAATTATGAGAGTGTGGAAATGATTCATGTAGAAATGATGTTTTGAACAATCATATTTATATAATTCTCAATTTTGATCATATACCCTTTGATTATATTCTTATGCTTGTTTATACTACTTTCTCTATTTGCATATCTAGTTTTTTTTATGTCTATATAATTCACCTTAGTGTAAAGGGTTCTCACTTCTACAAATAGGGGGAGATCATTGGGTATTGTATCCACATTAATCCATATTTGGTGAAGTCACCCTTGAACTAAGATGAATTAAGTTGTATTTGATGTTTTGCTTGAGTTATGGGTTTGTAGGACTTTATTAACAAGTGTAGACCAATGTTAGTCTACATTGGGTCACCAAACACAGGACCATACAATGTAATCCATCATTGTGTGATCCATGGTGTTGACTCATGTGTAGCCTCTCTATTGGGATACACTTCATTTTCAAGCACTAGGACTGATTGGAGAAAGAGTTGTTGCTGTGTTCTTTAAAGAAGAAAAAATTCTGTTGAAGAAATTTTTGCTAAGTATTTTACTCGAGTAGTTACTTACATACTTGAGTGAAACACTTAGTCAATACTCGAGTAAGTCTATCTGAACTCGAGTAAGGGAATTAACTCTCGAGTAGCCAAGTCAATTACTCGAGTAGATCATTTCTTATTCTAGAGTTAACAGAATTTCCTCTCCAGAAAATTTTCTAAGTCATTTACTCGAGTAGTCATATAAGTACTCGAGTAGATTAGTCTTTTGTCTCGAGTTACAGAAGACAGAATTTCATGTAATTTTACTTCACTCGAGTAGACAAGTTAATGTACTCGAGTAGTCCATCTACTACTCGAGTAGTCCAGATTAAATACTCGAGTGATAAGTTTTTCATCCCTAAAAATTTTTCCAAGTCCAATACTCGAGTAGTAATATCCATGTACTCGAGTAGTTTATCTCCTCTCGAGTAGTCCAGTTTCACTACTCGAGTAACCTTCTTTCTTCTCCCAGAAATTATTCTAAGTCTTTGACTCGAGTATTCCTTCTACCTCTCGAGTAGTTAATTTCTATTCTCTCAAGTAGTACTTCTTGTACTCGAGTAGTTCAACTCCATATCTTGAGTAACTATATTAGCACTCGAGTAAGTCTTTGTGTACTCGAGTAGTTGATCATCATTTCTAGATTTTCTCTATGTTATTTACTCGAGTAATCTTCCTTTATTCTCTCGAGTAATCAGAATACTACTCGAGTAGGTAATTGCTCTCTCGAGTATTTCAGTCATTCTTTTCAGGAAATTTGCTAAGTCTAGAGGAAGACCTTGGCCGAGATTTTCAGATCTGTGAAATAAATCTGTTTGTATTTTTGATGAACTGTAAATATGCGTATTTTTATGCACATTAATTTAGTCATTTTCATTTATTTTCGTCGTTTTTACTTATTTTTGTTCAATAAAATGTTCCTATTCTTGTAAATTTTCTCCTAACTTGTTTTATTTTGATTTTCAGAAAAATTCCAAAATCTGCCAAAAATTGGGAAGTACACGCCCGTGACACATGGGTCACGCCCGTGACCGAGCCATGACTGTGCATTTCCCGTGAAATCGGAAAATTTCTGAAGAAAAGGCTTGACACGCCTGGCGACACGCCCGTGTCACCCGACACGGGGCGTGACCCAAGCCCGTGTCCTCTCCTCTCGACGAATTCCACTCGACGATCGTCGAGTGTCGACCCCAACTGTCACGCCCATAGTCATGCCCGTGACCTGGGGCGTGACCCAATTTCAGCTCAACGATTTCGACTCGACACTTTCCGCTCGACATTCGTCGAGTGTCGACCCAACTGTCACGCCCATAGTCACGCCCGTGACATGGGGCGTGACCTTTCCAGCTGGCCCGACAAGACGCTGTCGAGGACATTTGACGCAACCCGCGCCCGGCTCTACCTCCCCGACACGCCCATAGTCACGCCCGTGACCTAGGGCGTGACTGCTGCGAACTCAGCCCGAAGTCAACTTTGCTGTCCAATCGCCAGCCGCCTTCATGAATAGTACTGTCACGCCCCCCCTACACGCCCGTGACCGAGGGCGTGTACTTTGAAATTTTTTTTCTATAAATAGCCCAGTTCTGTAAGGTCCAAGGGTTCAGATTTTTGGGCCAAGTTAGTGTCTTTTTGTGGGCTGCATCCGTGATTTTCAAGGCTATGTAAGGAGAATTTCTCCCTTTTTATTTCATAACTTGTTTTGCTTTAGTTTTAACACTTGTAATAGCTTGTAATAGTTTCATTTTGATCAAATAAAATGTTAAATTTTCTCTTCATATATGGCTTTGGAATGAACACTTGTGCCCCACTTTCCTTCTCCTTTTTATTCTTTGTTCTTCACTTGTTCTTCATTTATGAAAAGTGTGTGTGTGTGTATGAGTGTAATATGCTTAATATTCATGTTTTTAACTTGTTTTCATGCTTAGGAATATTAGGTTTTTCTTTTTTTTCTCCTTGTCTTTCTCCTTTAACTAGTTTTTCATGCTTAGATTTTGATTTCATCCTTATGATTCTATAAAAGAGATTTTAAAAAGTGAATTTGTTCTTTTCTTTTTACTTAGTTTTCTTTTAGGATTGTAAAACCGCTTTTGTTCTTTTCAACTTCTTTCTCACTTTTTTATCACTTTCATAACATCATAAGAATGAAAATGTTGGTATTTTAATTTTCCAAAAACTTTGATTTTTAATTTGTTTTGAAAAACTTTTGTCTTCAAAAAATTGAAATTTTCTCTTTTTATTCATTTTTGGCAAAACCTAAGCATGAAAAAGTTAAAGTTTTAATTTTTGAGCACCTTTGATTTTGACTTTATTTTGTAAAACTTTTTGCTCATTCTCTTTTTGTTTGTTCTTTTATGTGTTTTGGGTAAGTTTTAGGAGTAGAAATCTTGTTATTTTCATTTTTAGGTAACTTTAATTTTTTCTTTGTTATTAGTGTGTGTGAGTGTATGAGAATAAACTTTCTTTTGTTCTTCTTTAATCATCATGAAGTGTGTGTGAGTGTAGGTGTATTAACTTTTATGCTTTGATTTAAATTGTGTAGAGTGTGTGAGTTTAGGTGTTAAATTTTCATGCTTTGTCTTAATGCTTTCTTTTAATGCTTTATTCAAATTATGTAGAGTGTGTGGGTGTAGGTGTATAATTTTATCGCTTTCTTGAATTTCATATGGAGTGTGTGTGTTCGTGTGCATTTATTTCCGCCTACTCGTTAAGAGTTAAATGGCGCATCGTTTTCATTTTCAGTCCTACTCGTTTGAGTAGGACTTGTAATTTTTCTTTCTTTATTTTTCCGCCTACTCACTTGAGTTTAAATGGCCGGACTTTATTTCAGTCCTACTCGTTTGAGTAGGACTTGCAATTTTACTTTCCTTATTTTTTTCCGCCTACTCACTTGAGTTAAATGGCCGGACTTTTTAGCCCTGTAATCGCATTTATTTTCTCCTACTCATTTGAGTAGGACTCGCTTTCATTTCAGTCCTACTCGTTTGAGTAGGACTTGCAATTTTCAGCCTTTATTTACCGCCCCACTCGTTTGAGTGGGACTCGCAAATTTGAATTATGCAAATTTTCTTTCATGTGTAACTTAGTTCCTTTTTTATTTATAATTTGGAGTGTGCGTGAGTTCTCGTTTAGTTAACTTTTTAGCTCTCTAAATATTGTTATTTTTCTTTTGTCCCTTTCTTATAATCGTGTAGCATTTAATTTCGAACTCGCGCCTCACTAAATTATAAGTCGTCCCCATACCGATGTGTGGCTAATCGCTATTAGCCTCGGCATCGAAGAGCATTGGGACATTTGAAATGATTTATAATAATTAAAGTTCTTGATTTTCATTTTAATTTAAGCACTTAGGGTTTACTCCGGGTTTACGACGCGTAGGACCACTTAATCGATGTGTGGGCCCTATTTCCGTAGTCCATATGCTAGCTAGCCGAGAGGCCGTGCATATGGACCGATCACCCCTGGGTAAATAGAGTTGCGTGCATACCCTCGAGAGAGGACTAGCGTAATTCTACCGGATTGGGTTCCCCACCCAATAGCGGGGTTCTTAGCGTAAAGCGGGCGTTAAGAGGAATCCTTCGTCGGACTAACGTTCGGTCGAATAGTCCTAACGTTCAGGTGAGCAATATTCCTAGAGATAAGTGCGCTCACATTTGTGGAACCTCCACGGCCAAGTTGCCTTATTATTAATTTGAAAACTAAGTCTTTTTATTATTAAAAATTGTTTTAGTCTTAATCCGATTCGATGCCGAGCGTTAACCCTTCATCGAATATTCTCTAAATCGTTTTTTCGCTCCTTTGCTTTTTCGCCTTTTATTAAGTAAAAAAAATCCACCTTATTTTCAGTAAAATAATAGTCCTCCCGGAGGAGTAAGAATAGTCAACGCGACCCCGAGAACAATACGACCTCGGTATTCCCCCGAATATCGAGTACTACTTGCGATAGGTGCACTTGCCTACCCGAGCAAGCCCGCGGCGATCGACTTACCGAACCAACCACAGTAAGAGTCTGTTCGCGGGCACATCAAGTTTTTGGCGCCGTTGCCGGGGAATCTCTTTTCGAGTTGCTATTTCGAATTCCGGAGTCTATTAATTTTACTTATTTTCTATAAAAAAAAAACTAAAAACTTTATGTTTTAAAAAAAAAAACACAAAAAAAAGAGTTTATTTTTGTTTTATTTTTGTTTGGGTGTATGACCCGAGGACAACCCTCAGAGTCTGAAGATTTAGACTTCGACCCTGAGATCGAACGCTCTCTTGCGCGTATCCGATCTCATCGCCGAAATCCTTCTTTAGATCCCGAGGAATCTATCGGAGAACCCACTGTTGTAGTTATGGCCGCCCCTAACCTTCCCCGGCGGCCGAGCGTACTATGTCTTATTACGCCCGGCCTAACCTGGATGATTCTGGGTCGAGTATTGTTCGCCCTGCGGTGGCCAATAATAATTTTGAAATAAAGTCAAGTGTCATTCAAATGGTCCAAAACGCCGTGCAGTTCGATGGACTGCCGGATGAGGACCCGAATGTCCACTTGTCCAATTTCTTGGAGATATGCGACACCTTCAAGATCAATGGCGTCACTGATGACGCCATTCGTTTGCGCTTATTTCCTTTTTCCATTAAGTCCAAAGCCAAGGCGTGGTTGAATGCCCTCCCGCGAGGATGTATCACCACGTGGGCTGAGTTGACGGAACGGTTCCTAACGAAGTACTTTCCGCCCGCCAAAACTGCAAAGTTGCGGGCGGACATTTCTTCGTTTGTGCAGAACGATCCTGAGTCTCTATACGAGACTTGGGAACGATTTAAGGAATTCCTCCGCCGTTGCCCGCACCACGCGCTGCCAACGTGGTTGCAAGTTCAAATTTTTTATAATGGGCTGAATTTTCAGACGCGTCAAATGATTGACGCGGCTGCCGGGGGAACGCTTAACAACAAAACCCCCGAGGCCGCCCAGGCTTTATTCGAAGAGATGGCTATGAACGCCTATCAATGGAACGTCCCGCGGGGACGGCCAAAGCCGGCGGCTGGTCTTTTTGAAGTGGATGTCACTGCTCTCTTGACCCTTCAAGTTGAAAGGTTAACAAAGCAGGTGGCGGAGATGTCTGCTGCCTCCTCCACTCCGCCTTGTTTTATTCCCCCTAACGTCTGCGTAGCTGAAGAGTTCGTGGACTTCATGGGAAATTCGGGTCGTCCTCCCTTCAACCCCAACAACAACCCTTATAGTAATAACTATAATCCGGGTTGGAGGAATCACCCCAACTTCTCGTGGAGCAACCCGAATAATGCTCAGCGTCCCCCTATTTCTTATGCGCCCGGATTTCTTCCTCCCCTCCTCTTCCGAAACCCTCCCCGATGGAGGAAAATTTTTCGAAGTATATTGCGTCCAACGAGTCAAATATCCGGAACATCACCGGATCGCTAAAAACACTCGAACAACAGGTTGGACAGCTGGCGAGGATGATGTCCGAGCGCGCGCTCGGGGCACTGCCGGGAAACACGGAGCCCAATCCGCGGGAAAACGCCAACGCTATAACCCTCCGTAGCGGAAAGGAGGTGGTCGATCCAAAACGGACCGACCCTCAGGTACATATTTCACCTCCGACCCCTCTTCCCCTTTCTTCGCTCACGCCGCCTTTACCTATTATAAAAGAAAAAATTATTTTAAACAAGGCTCTTCCGTATCCGCATAAGTTAGAAAACGAGCGTAAGGACGCGCAATATGAAAAATTTATTTTATTATTAAAACAAATTCACATTAATGTTCCTTTTTGCGAGGCTATCTCGCAAATGCCCAAATATGCGAAATTTTTAAAAGAACTACTTTCTAATAAACGCAAATTAGAGGATATTTCGCATGTATCTCTCAACGCTGTCTGCTCGGCGGCCCTTACTAATAAATTGCCCGCAAAACAAAACGACCCGGGATGGTTTTCCATCCCGTGCCTTTTTGGCGATATATTAGTAAAGTACGCCTTAGCTGATTTAGGGGCTAGCATTAATCTGATGCCGTTCTCGCTCTTTTCGCGTTTAGGTTTGGGTACTCCTAGTCCTACGAATATGCGCATCCAATTAGCGGATCGCTCGGTTAAGTTCCCTATCGGGGTAGTGGAGGACGTCCTTGTCCGAGTCGACAAGTTTACCTTCCCGGTAGACTTCGTCATCTTAGATATCGAGGAGGACGCCGAGGTACCAATAATACTCGGTCGCCCTTTTCTCGCCACCTCCCGCGCACTAATAGATGTTAGTAATGGTAGCCTTCTCCTCCGAGTAGGCGATGACCAAGTTACTTTCTCTATTAATCCCTCGATGGACAATTTGTCATCGAGCGACGATTTCTGCTATTCTTTAGATACCTTTTTCGGAGATCGTTCTTCTCCCATTTTCGAGTCCGTATTTTTAAATGACGATATTTATGCGCTCGAAAATTTTAACTGCGATGAGGATACGTCTATAGACTTGCCTTTCGAACCAATTGGTAAGAAAGACATAGGAATTAAAACCTCCCTAGAAGAACCGCCCATCCTAGACCTCAAACCCTTACCCGCCTCGCTCAAGTACGCTTTTTTGGGAAAAGGTGATACGCTCCCCGTTATCATTTCTTCGGACTTGAGTGATTCGGAGACTTCCGATTTATTGGAAGTTTTATTTAAACATCGCCACGCAATTGCGTGGCAAATCTCTGACCTAAAGGGGATTAGCCCCTCCTTTTGCACCCATAAGATTTTCCTAAACGATAATTGCCGCAAAACGATTCAGCCGCAGCGTCGTCTTAACCCAAACATGAAAGACGTCGTTAAAGCCGAAATCATTAAGTTATTAGATGCGGGGATTATCTACCCTATTTCGGACAGTGCATGGGTTAGTCCCGTGCATGTCGTGCCCAAGAAGGGCGGTCTTACCGTAGTGGCGAATGAGCATAACGAGCTTGTCCCAACTCGTACTGTTACGGGTTGGCGAGTGTGCATCGACTATAGGAAACTTAACGACGCCACCCGCAAGGACCATTTCCCTCTGCCATTTCTAGACCAGATTTTAGAGCGTTTATCCGGTCATCCGTATTATTGTTTTCTTGATGGTTTATCGGGGTTTTTCCAAATCCCCATTTCCCCCGATGATCAAGAGAAAACAACTTTTACTTGCCCGTTTGGCACCTTCGCCTATCGAAGAATGCCATTTGGACTCTGCAACGCGCCAGCTACATTCCAAAGATGTATGCTAGCGATCTTTGGCGAGCTAGTAGAAGACATTATGGAAGTCTTTATGGATGACTTTTCTGTTTTCGGACGCTCTTTTCCCGATTGCCTTAACAATTTAGATCGTGTCCTTCAACGGTGCGAGGACACAAGCCTTGTTTTAAATTGGGAAAAATGCAACTTTATGGTTCGAGGAGGTTTGGTCCTCGGCCATATGATTTCGTCTAAGGGGATAGAGGTGGATAAGGCCAAATAGAAATTATAGAAAAACTTCCGCATCCAACAAACGTAAAATCTATTAGGAGTTTCTTAGGCCATGCGGGCTTTTATCGACGCTTTATTCAAGATTTTTCAAAAATAACAAAGCCGCTAACTCACCTCTTGGAAAAGGAATCACGCTTCATCTTTAGTAGCGAATGCGAGTCCGCCTTTAATTTGATAAAACAAAAACTTATCTCTTCACCAATTTTAGTGGCCCCTAATTGGTCCCTTCCGTTCGAAATAATGTGCGACGCTAGTGATATTGCCTTAGGTGCCGTTCTTGGCCAACGCGTAGAAAAACATTTTCATCCTATTTATTACGCTAGCAAGACGCTCACTTCCGCACAAATAAATTACACGACAACGGAAAAGGAACTCTTAGCCGTCGTTTTCGCTTTCGATAAGTTTCGCTCGTATATAACGCTATCTAAAGTTATCGTTTTTACCGATCACTCCGCGCTTAAATATTTATTAGCTAAAAATGATGCGAAGCCCCGCCTTCTTCGATGGATTCTCCTCCTACAAGAGTTTGATTTGGAGATCCGAGATAAGCGGGGAGCGGAAAATCTAGCGGCGGACCACCTCTCCCGTTTAGAAAATCCAGGTGCGGAAGCGCTCGTCGAATCTGAAATAAATGACAGATTCCCCGAGGAACGCCTTCTTGCCATTAATATATCTTCGTCATCTTCGCCTTGGTTCGCAGATTTTGCAAATTTTTTAGTAGCGCGGGTCCTTCCAAAAGAATTTTCCGGTCACCAAAAGAAGAAATTCTTTTCTGACTTGAAAAATTTCTTTTGGGAGGACCCATTTCTTTTTCGTATCTGCGCGGACCAAGCGGTTCGACGATGCGTTGCGGGTGTGGAGTGCTTGCAAATTCTTAAGCACTGCCACGAGGGTCCAGCCGGTGGGCATTATCAAGCCAACCGGACCGCTCGGAAGGCGCTAGAGGCGGGCTACTTTTGGCCCACTCTCTTCAAAGACGCGCATAATTTTGTGCGCGCATGCGATAGCTGTCAGCGGTCGGGTAACATCTCTCGTCGCGACGAGATGCCCCAAAACATGTTTTTAGAATGCGAAGTCTTCGATTTGTGGGGCATAGATTTTGTTGGCCCCCTACCTCCGTCTTTCAAAAATATGTATATTTTAGTGGCGGTCGACTACGTATCGAGGTGGGCGGAAGCGCAAGCTCTCCCCACCAACGATGCGCGAGTCGTCGTTACATTTCTTAAAAAATTATTTTCTCGCTTCGGCACGCCTCGCGCAATTGTTAGTGATAGGGGAACGCATTTCTGTAACGCTCTTATGGCTAAGACGTTAGCTAAATACGGAGTCACGCACAAGCTTGCCACCCCCTACCACCCGCAAACAAGTGGCCAAGTCGAGGTAGTAAATCGAGAGATTAAGCGAATTTTAGAAAAAACCGTTTCGCTAAATAGGAAAGATTGGTCCGTTAAACTCGACGATGCGTTGTGGGCGTACCGGACGGCATACAAAACCGCTATCGGATGTACGCCGTTCCGGTTAGTCTACGGCAAAGCGTGCCATTTACCCGTAGAATTAGAACATCGCGCACTTTGGGCTTTAAAACTCTTAAACCTCGACTCCAACTTAGCCGCTCAAAATAGAAAACTGCAACTAAACGAGCTCGATGAATGGCGTGCGAACGCTTACGAGAGCAATAAATTCTATAAGGAGCGCTCTAAGTTATATCACGATCGACATTTAAAGTCCCCAAAAATATTTTCTCCGGGCGATCTTGTCCTTCTTTATAATTCACGCCTTAAACTTTTTCCAGGTAAACTAAAATCTAGATGGTCCGGTCCCTTCTTAGTTGAAGAAGTCTTTCCATATGGGACCGTACTCGTCTCCCACCCGGAAAGAGGTTCGTTTAAAGTAAACGGTCATCGGCTTAAGTTATACATCGCGGGCGACCCAGTGATCGAGCATTACGAAACCATAACCCTACTAGATTTATAAATCCGCCCAAATAAGTCAAGCTACACGACTATAAACAAAGCGCTCCTGGGAGGCACCCCTCGCTTATCTTTTTCGCCCTTTCCTCATTATCTTTGCTGCTTTTTCTAATAAACGCAGGGTTTCTGATCGGCCTCCCCCTCCGCGTTTCAGGGAAGCTTCTACCCCCTTCCCTTTCTTTTCGTTGTACATATTGTCTTTCATTTCTGTTCCGCATACTTACGATACAACATTGGGGACAATGTTGGACTTAAGTATGGGGGTATTTTCGTGCTTTATTTTCTGCACTTCAATTTTTCTGCATCTCAAAAAAAGAAAAATACAAAAAAATACATATAACAACAAAAAAAAACAAAAAAATTAAAAAAACATCTTAAAATGAAACAAAAAAAATTTTAAATCAAAAAAACAAAAAAAAAAAATTTTGAAAAAAACAAAAAAAATTTTTTGTTTCTCTTTGTATATATTTTTTGTTTTTTCTCTCTCCCCCTTCCTCATTCTTGTACAAACATTTTTCTTTTTCTCCCTTATTTTTGTACATATTATGAAAATTCTCTTAAAAAATACAAAAAAAAAGATAATAGTTCAAAAAATTTTCAAACAAAAAAATTGAGAAAAACAAAAATACAAAAAAAAAAGATAATAAATGAAAAACACAAAAAAAAATGTTTACAAAAAAACTATAAAAAAAACAAAAAATTGTTTTGCAACAAATAAATTAAATATTCCATACTTAACTTTTCTGCTATCCAAAAATTCTGTTTTGAGTTTATTTATATGTGAATACTATTAATTCTCTGGTTTACTACCCGTTTGTTAATTATCGATTGAAACATTTAAATAGCCGGGGTTAAGTTTTAAAGAATTCTTTATGCTTTGTTAAAACTAGCGGACTCGTTTTAGGCACTACTTCTAATTTTTCATTAATAGGAGCACGTATATTATGTTAGGAAATAACGACTATAGAATTCAATTATACTTACTTTTAGCTTTCTGAAAAATTGGAACGTACAAATTATTAAGGTTGCTCTCAAAAATTTTTAGGATTACAATCTAGTTTTCCTTTCTCCCCTCACTTTTCATGACCTACTTGGCATGAAAAATTTTATCCTTAAAAGATCTTATGTCAATGGGAACAAGATTTCGTTCCGTAAACATAGGCACCCAATAAGTTTAAAAAGATTATATAGGGAGTAAGAGGATAAAATTCATTACTCCTACAAATATACATTGGGTTAATTTTTTTTATTATGAAGTTGAAAAACAAAAATCATATTAGGAAAATAAGATTTCGTTTTCCTAATAATCCAAAAGAAAAAAAAATGGAGGTTCGAGAAAAATTACCTCACCTCAAATATCAAAACCCTCTTCATAAACCACACTACCCCCTTAGCCAATTACAACGATTCTAGAATTAATTCAAAAATCTTTTTGAGAGCATAATTAGTAAATTGTATTATTTCCGGTAGCACTCATATAAGCTAGAGTTCTTATAATTCCAAACTATTTTCGTTAATCTAACCATTACAAATGTTGCCTTCTATTTGATTACATCAAGAAGTCTTTTGGCCAAAACTTTTGCGCTATTTAAATCATCTACATAATTTTAGGACTTAACTCTTACACCCCGTATATTTATTTCGATCTCTCTTATAATTGATTAAGCGATAGCCAAAACTTAGAGTTTTTTTTTATTCCTTATAGATTCACCTCAAACTTTTGCTCTGGAATAGCAAAAGCCTAAGTATGGGGGTATTTGATGAACTGTAAATATGCGTATTTTTATGCACATTAATTTAGTCATTTTCATTTATTTTCGTCGTTTTTACTTATTTTTGTTCAATAAAATGTTCCTATTCTTGTAAATTTTCTCCTAACTTGTTTTATTTTGATTTTCAGAAAAATTCCAAAATCTGCCAAAAATTGGGAAGTACACGCCCGTGACACATGGGTCACGCCCGTGACCGAGCCGTGACTGTGCATTTCCCGTGAAATCGGAAAATTTCTGAAGAAAAGGCTTGACACGCCTGGCGACACGCCCGTGTCACCCGACACGGGGCGTGACCCAAGCCCGTGTCCTCTCCTCTCGACGAATTCACTCGACGATCGTCGAGTGTCGACCCCAACTGTCACGCCCATAGTCACGCCCGTGACCTGGGGCGTGACCCAATTTCAGCTCAACGATTTCGACTCGACACTTTCCGCTCGACATTCGTCGAGTGTCGACCCAACTGTCACGCCCATAGTCACGCCCGTGACATGGGGCGTGACCTTTCCAGCTGGCCCGACAAGACGCTGCCGAGGACATTTGACGCAACCCGCGCCCGGCTTCTACCTCCCCGACACGCCCATAGTCACGCCCGTGACCTAGGGCGTGACTGCTGCGAACTCAGCCCGAAGTCAACTTTGATGTCCAATCGCCAGCCGCCTTCATGAATAGTACTGTCACGCCCCCCCTACACGCCCGTGACCGAGGGCGTGTACTTAGAAATTTTTTTTCTATAAATAGCCCAGTTCTGTAAGGTCCAAGGGTTCAGATTTTTGGGCCAAGTTAGTGTCTTTTTGTGGGCTGCATCCGTGATTTTCAAGGCTATGTAAGGAGAATTTCTCCCTTTTTATTTCATAACTTGTTTTGCTTTAGTTTTAGCACTTGTAATAGCTTGTAATAGTTTCATTTTGATCAAATAAAATGTTAAATTTTCTCTTCATATATGGCTTTGGAATGAACACTTGTGCCCCACTTTCCTTCTCCTTTTTATTCTTTGTTCTTCACTTGTTCTTCATTTATGAAAAGTGTGTGTGTGTGTATGAGTGTAATATGCTTAATATTCATGTTTTTAACTTGTTTTCATGCTTAGGAATATTAGGTTTTTCTTTTTTTTCTCCTTGTCTTTCTCCTTTAACTAGTTTTTCATGCTTAGATTTTGATTTCATCCTTATGATTCTATAAAAGAGATTTTAAAAAGTGAATTTGTTCTTTTCTTTTTACTTAGTTTTCTTTAGGATTGTAAAACCGCTTTTGTTCTTTTCAACTTCTTTCTCACTTTTTTATCACTTTCATAACATCATAAGAATGAAAATGTTGGTATTTTAATTTTCCAAAAACTTTGATTTTTAATTTGTTTTGAAAAACTTTTGTCTTCAAAAAATTGAAATTTTCTCTTTTTATTCATTTTTGGCAAAACCTAAGCATGAAAAAGTTAAAGTTTTAATTTTTGAGCACCTTTGATTTTGACTTTATTTTGTAAAACTTTTTGCTCATTCTCTTTTGTTTGTTCTTTTATGTGTTTTGGGTAAGTTTTAGGAGTAGAAATCTTGTTATTTTCATTTTTAGGTAACTTTAATTTTTCTTTGTTATTAGTGTGTGTGAGTGTATGAGAATAAACTTTCTTTTGTTCTTCTTTAATCATCATGAAGTGTGTGTGAGTGTAGGTGTATTAACTTTTATGCTTTGATTTAAATTGTGTAGAGTGTGTGAGTGTTAGGTGTTAAATTTTCATGCTTTGTCTTAATGCTTTCTTTTAATGCTTTATTCAAATTATGTAGAGTGTGTGGGTGTAGGTGTATAATTTTATCGCTTTCTTGAATTTCTTATGGAGTGTGTGTGTTCGTGTGCATTTATTTCCGCCTACTCGTTAAGAGTTAAATGGCGCATCGTTTTCATTTTCAGTCCTACTCGTTTGAGTAGGACTTGTAATTTTTCTTTCTTTATTTTTCCGCCTACTCACTTGAGTTTAAATGGCCGGACTTTATTTCAGTCCTACTCGTTTGAGTAGGACTTGCAATTTTACTTTCCTTATTTTTTTTCGCCTACTCACTTGAGTTAAATGGCCGGACTTTTTAGCCCTGTAATCGCATTTATTTTCTCCTACTCATTTGAGTAGGACTCGTTTTCATTTCAGTCCTACTCGTTTGAGTAGGACTTGCAATTTTCAGCCTTTATTTACCGCCCCCACTCGTTTGAGTGGGACTCGCAAATTTGAATTATGCAAATTTTCTTTCATGTGTAACTTAGTTCCTTTTTTATTTATAATTTGGAGTGTGCGTGAGTTCTCGTTTAGTTAACTTTTTAGCTCTCTAAATATTGTTATTTTTCTTTTGTCCCTTTCTTATAATCGTGTAGCATTTAATTTCGAACTCGCGCCTCACTAAATTATAAGCCGTCCCCATACCGATGTGTGGCTAATCGCTATTAGCCTCGGCATCGAAGAGCATTGGGACATTTGAAATGATTTATAATAATTAAAGTTCTTGATTTTCATTTTAATTTAAGCACTTAGGGTTTACTCCGGGTTTACGACGCGTAGGACCACATAATCGATGTGTGGGCCCTATTTCCGTAGTCCATATGCTAGCTAGCCGAGAGGCCGTGCATATGGACCGATCACCCCTGGGTAAATAGAGTTGCGTGCATACCCTCGAGAGAGGACTAGCGTAATTCTACCGGATTGGGTTCCCCACCCAATAGCGGGGTTCTTAGCGTAAAGCGGGCGTTAAGAGGAATCCTTCGTCGGACTAACGTTCGGTCGAATAGTCTTAACGTTCAGGTGAGCAATATTCCTAGAGATAAGTGCGCTCACATTTGTGGAACCTCCACGGCCAAGTTGCCTTATTATTAATTTGAAAACTAAGTCTTTTTATTATTAAAAATTGTTTTAGTCTTAATCCGATTCGATGCCGAGCGTTAACCCTTCATCGAATATTCTCTAAATCGTTTTTTCGCTCCTTTGCTTTTTCGCCTTTTATTAAGTAAAAAAAATCCACCTTATTTTCAGTAAAATAATAGTCCTCCCGGAGGAGTAAGAATAGTCAACGCGACCCCGAGAACAATACGACCTCGGTATTCCCCCGAATATCGAGTACTACTTGCGATAGGTGCACTTGCCTACCCGAGCAAGCCCGCGGCGATCGACTCACCGAACCAACCACAGTAAGAGTCTGTTCGCGGGCACATCAATTTTCTTATACTCTAAATTTCATTCTTGTAGGAGATTTCTCTCCGAGTGTAGGAGCTTTTTGTCTCCGAGTTGTAGGAAGTTCTATCTTCCGAGCGTAGATCCATGTTGTGGATCGAGATTGTAAGAACGTTATTACGAGGCGTAGGATTGGTTTTCAATCCGAGATAGTGGAGTAGCTGAGAATAGTGCTTTACTATATCGGTGAGGGAAAGTGGATGTACCCAAGGTTGGGGAACCACTATAAATCTTTTGTTGTCTGTGATTGCTTGGTTGATAATTGTGTGCATAGATCTCTAAATTTTTATTCTGCAAAAAACGTACAACTCACCTATTCACCCCCCTCTAGGTAATTTAGGTAGACAATTGATCACTTTCAGTTAAGCTGACAAGGCGCGCGACCTGCAGGGGCGGACTGAAGAAGCAGTCTGCGGCCCCTGCCGACCAAGGGAACGATGTGCAGCCTGGGCGGTCAGACCGCTGTGACCACCTAAGCCATGCGGCCTGAGCGGACAGAAAAGCCGTCCACACATTCTAAGACGTAACGACATCCAGGAGGAACCTAGAGCAGGTCGCGACTAGCGAGCTGGCTGCCTTGGGAAGGATCGCCGATTTCGGGGCAAACAAATATACTTGAAGTTCTTGTAATATAAGAAGATATCACAATGAACCCCATACAAGTAATGCCTCCAAATCTTCAACGTGAATAACACTGCCCTGTACTCCAAATCATGTACGTGGTATTTCTGCTCATGCTTCTTCAGTTGTCTCGAAGCATATGCGATGATGTGTCCATGTTGCATCAGGACTGTACACATCCCTTGATATGATGCGTCGGTATAAATATGAAATCCTTCCTTCCTAGATGGAAGTGCAAGGATGGGGGAGGAGGTGAGCTTGTCCTTCAACTCCAGGAATGCTTTCTCGCACTTCTAAGTCCAAGTAAAAGTTGTATCCTTCTTCGTCAAGGACATGAGGGGGAGTGCTATCCTTGAGAACCCTCCATGAACTTGAGATATTATCCCACTAGTCCCAAGAAACTATGGATGTCTGAAGCTGACTTGGCCCATAGCCAATCTCTAGCTGTCTACACCTTGGCTGGGTCCACAGCCAACCCTGCTCCACTGATGGTATCCCCTAGAAATGCTACCTCTTGTATCTAGAACAGACACTTGGAGAACTTCATGTATATCTGATGCTCCCTCAGTTTGCCCAGCACCATGGCCAGATGCTGGGTGAGCTCTTCCTTTGTCCGGGAATATATCAATATATTGTCAATGAAGACTATGATGAATATATCTAAGTACGGTTCGAACACACGGTTCCTCGTGCTCATGAATGCGGAAGGTATATTCGTGAGCCTGAAGTGCATTACCATGAACTCGTATAGTCTGTACTGAGAACTGAAGGACATCTTGGGTATATACTCCTCCTGAATGCATACATGGTAATATCCCAACCTTAAGTCAATCTTGGAAAACCAGAAGGCTCCCTGTAGCTGGTCAAATAGCTCATCAATTCGGGGCAGCAAATACGTAATCCGCACCGTCAACCTGTTCAACTCCCGATAGTTGATGCAAAGCCGTAAAGATCCATCCTTCTTCATCACAAACAGCACTAGTGCTCCCCATGGAGATGAACTTGGTCGTACAAAACATGACTCCACCAGCTCCTACAATTGAGTCCGAAACTCTGCTAGCTCCTTGGGTACCATCCGATAAGGTGACTGAGACACGGGCCTCGTTCCAGGCACCAAATGGGTCCGAAAATCCATGTCTCTAGTCTGTGGTAATCCAGGCAATTTCTCTGGGAATACGTCAGAGAAATCCCGAACTACTAGAATATCAGCAACGGAGGCCTCTGCTTCCTCCATCTCGAAGTAGATCACATACACCTCACCTCCATGCTCATAGGCCTTGACATCCTGCACTGATAATAAAAGAGTCTGAGAAATAGGGCTAATTTCTTCGATTATGATGTCAGTATACCTATGTCGTAAGGTGATCTTCCTTGATTTGCAATCGATCCAGGCATGGTTCCAATGCAACCAAGTCATGACCAGGATCAAATCGAAGTCTGGCATTCTCAAAATCATTGTCAGCGCTTCGAATACCTTCCCTCCAATCTTTTCCTCCATGTTGCACTTGGCAGATGATATAAGCTTTGATCCATTTGGTAGACACACCCTCCTGTTCACGTCGGTGAATTGGTCTACGCCTGTTAGTCCCTCCAAGAAGGCTTCAAAACGAACAAGTGTGAAGCACCCGTATCGAATAAGGTATGGGCAGGCTTGCCGTTAATAATGTCAATACCTGATATTAGGGGTTTAAGTTAAAGTATATGGTTGTTCTAGTGGTTGTAAGGTACATATGTTGAAATTTTACTCGCAATAGATTTAAGTACCTGTAATAACTTCCTCGGGTTCCTCGCCTCAGCGAGGTCCAATGCATACATCTGCTCTTATCATCGACCTCTACCATAATGTCCTCTACCTCGACCTCGACCACGTCCTCGTCTTCGGCCCTGTTATGTTGGAGGGGCTGCTGGAGGTGGAGGTGGAGGAGGTGGGTGAAACTGATGAGGGCAGACAGCCCTAACTTCCGCAGTTATTGGCATATATAGCAAATCAATGGTCGGTGGTCATGGATCTATATTGGCGGAGGAGATAATTCTACGGGAGGCCTCTACTCCTGCCTGAAATAGGACAAAAACATCCTACACCCCTCTTGTGGCTCATCACTCTTCCTGTCCGTGAGCCTCGGCTGCTCTCCGCGAAGAATGACCAATTCAGTGGTCTCTAGCCCCTGCTCTGTACCATCAGCTAGTTTTCCTCTAGTTTCTTTGCCATCTCGATGATTTGAGCCGAAGTGTCATGCGAGATGTATAATAGAGACTGACTTATAGAGTCTCTAAGTCCCTGGTCAAATCTTTTTTTGTACCTCCTATCGTCTGAATCATGAATCCCCGTGAACTTGGCCAGATGGGAGAACTACCTTTGAAACTCTGCCACTGATTTGGTCCCCTGCTTGAGGTTCAAGAACCTCTCCTCTAACTCACCTCTGTTCGTAATAGACACAAAGTTCTCTAAGAAGACCTCACTGAACTCCTCCCAAGTGATGTCTGGTAGCTCCTGATTAACATACGTGGAGTACATCAGGGACTTCCACCACCTCTTTTCATGAACGTCTAGTGCGAATGTTACTAAGGAAACTGCCTTGCTAACCGGGCAGCTGATGCCTAGCAGTATCTCCTGAATGGTCTCTAGTGACTCCTCTGTCTTCACTGCATTCTTTGTCATGTGGTACATTGGTGAAGATAAACTCTTGAAAGCATTTAGCCAACTCGATCCCGGATTTGGCTGCTGGACAAGGGCTTTCTGGTCCCTGAAGGCATTGAGGATGGGTGACAGAGTCTGCCCCATCTCTGTCTGCTGGAAAGGTGTGGCAGCGGGAGGGGGAGGGACAACATCCTGATGTACGATGACCTGTGGGGGCTATATAGAAGTAAGTTTTATATTAGGATTGGCCTAACTCATTGTTTTTAAATGGTCTGTTTGCTGTGATTTTTTACACATGGGCGCACCATTGCTTCCACTGTATTGTTTGTCCGTAAAATAATGCTAGAGGGGGTGTTCCAGTGTTGTGGACTTCTTTCTCATATGATCGTTTGTTATGTGATACTAGTTTGTAAGACCCCCCCCCCCCACCTACCCCGTACTCAAGGGTTATCTGGTCTTATGCCCAGAATCGCCGCCTTTCGGTGACACTAGCACACAAAGGCTAGTAGACACCGCAAGACGTCTATCCTGCCTTCTTGTTCGATCATTCAACCTGTTGGCCAATCGAGAAAAGAAGTATAACTAGTAGTAAATGAAAACTAGAAAGTCCACATGTCACATCAATATCATCACATATATAGATGAAAAGTACAACTGTCCACAATGAGCACAAAAATGAGAGAAGGGCGTATGTCTGGTAAATTCTATATAAAATCAAGTCTCTCTCTCACACAAACACAAAGAGGAAGTTGTAACTAAACCACTCGTCATCACCTGACACTGAACTGCAATAGTAGTAGTGTATGGCAACTACTCCTCAGGTCCTTCCACCTCGTCTTACTGCTCGTGCTGACGCTATAACTCCTTGAGCTTCTAAAATGATATGGTCACAACCGACCGTTAGTCATAAAGACTAAGCCATTTTGTCCTCGCCTTACCCCCGCGACTCCTAGGAACCGTGCGGAAGGACGAAAGCGAAGGACAACAAAGTAGTATCAAAATGGAAGCATGTGACAATAGTTCTACTCTAACATGACGGTATATACACTAGCAGTTCTATATAGTACAAGTCAGGAAGTAAGAAAAGTAGTACTGGAAAGAAATGCTGAAAGGTAAGTAAGGTAAAATACTGAGCAGAAATGTAAACTATCTACTGCTACACTATCATCATAGGAGTATCTTAACTTATGTGAATGCTCATACAAACTTATAAGTTGTGGTTTCAGGAATATAACTTATCATTTAGAAGAGCTCATACAAATTTATATGATAAGGATCTGCGGTACGTATGACCTAAGTATGTATGTATTCTATATTGTGTTATGCGGGTTATAATTCATGCAAGTGCAACTCACACACACGAGTCTGTGATCACGGACCTTTAGTTCCCACTTTTTGGAGTTTGCTGAACTCTCTAGTACCACCGTTGTGGCTACGGTAGCAGTGGAGCAAGCATCTCCACTTCCTAGGTAGGTATGCACAATACAAGTCTTAGACCCTTCGTACGCCTCTATACACATCTGAGGTGCACTCTAGAGTGTATGTGTGCTAATTTGTTGGCAATTCCAAAAGTCTTTTGGGTTGGGTGTGCATTTTTGGGGATCATCCTCCAGACCGCAGTATATACAACCTACTAGCCCCTCAAACCCTCACACCTCACTTGAGTCACCGTACTACCATCGGTGAGACGACTAGCTAGTACCGCATGACCTGCCACTAATATATTCTATGAACATTCAAGTTATTTTAAAACCTGAGCCTCCAGCTCGCAGGACCAACCCGTCTTGAAGTAATCACCCAAGCCTCCAGCTCATAGGACTAAACCCGTCCTGGTATCCAAACATCCAAGCATCCAACTAGCAGTACTAAACCAGTCCTGTATCCTTATTCGAGCCTCCAGCTCATAGGAGTAAACTCGTCCTGAATCCCTCCAACCCTATATGGGTGAGTTTGTAACATCGTTCCCTTAACCTATTAGACTACTCTTGTCTAATTCTTGTTATACATATCAGTTTAGGGTTAATCCTTGGACTATCCAGGGCATGCCCGGTGAAAGGCTCTCGAGGGTACTAGGAACTACGATGGGCTGAAGCCTAAAGCTCCCTTTCTCAAGGACACTTACTTATATTAATGTCTACCTATTATTAATACCCCAATCTTATTATTACTCTTGAGTAAACCTAATGACTTAAGGTATTGATTTGGAGAGAGACGATCTTTTGTCGGGCCCCGTTGTAGTTGTTCTCATTATGGCATGTACTCTATTTCTCATTACTATGTAGTGACAGAATAGTGACAGCAAGCAGGATTTCAACTTCCCAATACATCTCTCAGTCCAACCATCTATCATTTCCTAGAGGGTCCTAGTATTACACGCCATTTTTAACTAAGCGCAGCCCATGATCTAATTCTAACCCGTATGAGATGACTTCCAATTCCTTGGTCAAAAGGCCCCTAAATATTTATCATGGGTTTGTCATGTCTATGAAGTTGACCATTTAAAATTCCATTATTGTTCTAAGTGTTTGGGACCATAAATTAAATCATTTAATCAGGTGGTCAAGATCACTTTGAACATGAACTACTACTATATGCAATGGTCCATTATGTCTAGATAATTTATCTGGAGTTCATCTAGGTTAAAAATGGTTGTTCACAAAAGATGCTAATTTTTCCACATGATTTACCATTTATTTTCTATTTATGATTATAATCACAATTATTACATTTTCCCAATGAAGTACTTAAAATATTCAACTAAAAATTCATAGACAATTACTGGTGATTAACATTGTCATAATAGTATTCAAAACAGAATTTCATACTCCTAGCCAGTGATTTGACCTAAAATAATTACATGTGAACATTATTACAAAAATGACACTACTAAGGTTTTCAGCATAATTAATCATCCAAATATTCTTAGATAAATTCATAGGGTTTTATATCACAGAATTAAGTGTCTATATTGTTGGAACACCCTATTAGTAATTTGGGTCAGGATCACTATGTCTCTAGGAACCTTTGCTTGACCTCCTGTATAGCTTAAAAGGTCAATTAGAATTGAGTCTAAGGGTTAGAAGTCTAGGTTTGGAAGCTGCCCTAAAGACCAAGTTTTTTTGTCTGGAGACTAAGTCTGATCGTCGAGCTCAGCACGACGATTCGTCGAACTCCGATCGACGATCGTCTAGCTCAACTTCGACAGATCGTCGAACTCCATTCGACGATCGCTGAGCTCAACTTCATAATATCGTCGAACTCCATTCGACGATCGGTGAGCTCAGGTCAACGATTTTGACTCTGCATTAGATCTTTATCTCTGAGCTCAGTTCGACGATCTTTGAGCTCAGATCGACGATTATCTTGCTGTTGTGTGTTTTCAGATCGTTGAGCTCAGCTCGACGATAGCAGAGCTCAGTTCGACGATTTCAGATAACTTCCAGAATTCAAATTCAAATCAGTTAGGAGTTATTCTGCAATTAATTCAGAGAATTTGCTAGCCGTTTTCATTCAATTCTGGACCAAGTTTCAAGGGATTTTTCAAGGAATAATTCTGTGGACTTTCCTCAAAAAGAGATTATGCAATTAAGGATGCAATCAATGCAGACCAACGGCTATCCTTGACAGAGAATGATATTCTATTCAGGACCAGAGAATAAAAGAGAGAATGTTTTTGAATCTCTAAGTAGAACAAGAAGAAGAGAACACACTATACAGATTACAGAGACTCATTCAAAATCTTCTGTCACAAAGAATTCTCAAGAACACTCATCAAAGGAGATCAAGTTTTCTCAAATCTTCAGATCTCTGTAGTTTTCAAAGTGTTCAAGGCCAACATATTTCAAGACTCCAGACATTCAACATTTCAGCTATTGCTGAAATCATCCATTGCTGGAGTTCAACCTTTGAAGGTCCTATCACCCTCAGCAAAGCTTTTCTTCCTGAAGATTTCAAGGATTCAGGGGGAGCTTTGACATCAATCCACATAGTCTTCTCAGTTGTTTGAGAAAGAGAAGACTGTCATCACTCTCTCACCCCCACTCTGTAAAGGGTTTTTCAAACTCCCTTCAAAAGTTTGAACCTGGTTTTTGAGCACCTTGTCAAAAGCTCATTGGTGGCAAGACACCTGATCAAAAAATCTGCTTTGGTTTTTGAGCACCTTATCAAAAGCTCATTGGTGCCCAGGACACCTGATCAACTCATCCTGCAGTGGATTCCTACCTAGGGTGGTAGAAGAGTGGATGTACCCAAGTTTGGGGAACCACTATATTTCCTTGTGTCTTCTGGTTCTGCTTGCTTTCATTTTTGTTTTTGGCTTTGATTTTCTCTGTGCTTAATTTTTGCTTACCTTAGTTCTGTGATTAGATTTATTTCTGCTTCCCTGCTCACACATATTACAACAATTGTTGTAAAAGTTTTTAAAGCACCATATACTCTATTCACCCCCCTCTAGAGTATATCAGAACTAGTTACACTTTCAATTGGTATCAAAGCCAGGTTGGTTAAACATACCATATCTGATTGGTTGTACAGGCTAACACCTGAACCCAAAGATCCCAAACTAGATCTGTTTTTCTTTTGTATTTTATTATTAGATTTTGTTTGCACAAATCATGGCCCAAAACAAAGATTATGCTAGCACCAGACCTCCAGTGTGCAATCTGTCAAAGTTTGCACTTTGGAAAGCAAGGATTAGACTTTACATGAATTCTATTGACGAAGATATTTTTAATTCTGTTTTGACAGTGTGTCCAAGACCCCCAGAGAATACAAGTACAAATGCTGTTCCACCTCCATCAGGAACAGATGCTGACATCAAAAAATGGAAAGTAGCTGATGCCAAGGCTATGAACATACTAGCCCAGACAATGTCAGATGACATATTTCAAAAGGTAGCTGAATGTAATTCAGCCAAGGAGATTTGGGACAAGCTCTCAGAAATAGTCTCAGGCTCAGCTGATGAGAGAAAGGACAGAAGATCCCATCTCATCTCCCAATATGAGAACTTCAAGAAGGGAGAGACTGAGTCAGTGGGAGACATGTACAACAGACTAAGTCTAATTGTCAGTGAGCTAAGGACATTGGACAAAGAGATTTCTCTAACTGAACTTAATGACAAGATCCTAATGTGCTTCCCCAGCACTTGGGATTCAAGAATCTGGCCAATTAAGGATGCCAGAAGTCTGAATGAGATCACCACTGAAGCTTTGTTGGGTAAGCTCAAATCTTATGAGCTACTCATCAAGAATAGAGAGGAAGAACAGAAGGCTGCTTCACCAGCCACAAGGAAAGAGAAGACCATAGCATTTAAGGCAACTGAGGATCTGCCTGAAGATAAAGCTACAGGCAATGATGAACTACTCAGCTTGTTGGCCAAAAGATTCTACAAGATGGCCAGAAAGGACTTCAGAAGAAGATCAACAAGGAGCAGGACAAGCCAAGGTATGACAAGTCCATTAGCAACAATAAAGACATTATCTGCTTTGGTTGCAGGAAACTAGGGCACATAGTTCCTGACTGTCCAGAGAACAAGAACAAGGACAGAAGGGACAGAAAAGAAAGAAGAAAGGAGAAACACTCCAAAAGGAATGGAAATGGCAAACCTTCTTCAAGCAAAAATAAGCATACAAGAAAATGGTTTGTTGCTGAATCCTGGAGTGAGACAGAAGAGGAGTCAGAAGCCTCTTCCAGCTCTAGTGATGATGAGGATGATGCAGAAGAAAAGGAGTTCTGCATGATGGCAATCAATGCCTCACAGCATAACTAAGAAGAAGAGGAGTCAGAGTCAGACTCAGAGACTCAACCTGAAGAAGATCAGGTAATTAGTTCTTTTGATTTTAGTTTAGAAGATTTTAAATCTGAATTTAAAGCACTGTGTTTAGACCTGCTAAAGTCTGAGAAAGAGATTATCTCTCTCAGAAATCAATTATCTGAACACAATGTTTTAAAGTCAGAAAACCTCAAACTCTCGCAGGAGTTGGAGAACTGTAGGGAACAGATAGCTACACTGAAAAGTGGGCTCTCTGAGGCCAAGAAGCTTGAAGAATCCCTTAATGGGAGAAGCATCAAGCTGATGGACATCACAAGCACAGTAAACTCTAGATTTAACAGTACACTGGGCTTGGGTGCTTCATCCAGCCAACCTATTGTTCTAACAACTCCCATCAAGTTTATTTCTGACAAGGGAAAGGGAGTTGTAGAGGTTGCTAGGAAAAATTCTGATCTGCCTCAGAAAACTAAGTCCCAGCAGAAATCGTCGAACGGAGATCGACGATCGCCGAATGAAGATCGACGATCGCCGAACGCAGCTCGACGATCTCAGGAAAAATCGTCAAACGCAGATCGACGATCTCAGCCAAAGTCGTCGAACGCAGGTCGATGATCTCATATACCTGACCTCAGCCATAGTCGACCGTCGAACGGAGCTCGATGATCTGACCCAAGATCGTCGAACGCAGCTCCAAGATCGTCGAACAGAGGTCAGAGCTCTGGAAACTTTTTCAAAGGCAAATCAAAATTGAATCCTAAGGGTTCTTCATCCCAAACCTTTAACCCTTATACTGAATGGATTATACCTCCAAGGAGATATCATCCTGAAGGATATAAGAGTCAACCTGGGATGTCTTTCATTTCTGAATTTAGAGGTTATCAACCTAGGCCCAAGGTAAACTGGGTCAAAAACAAATGAATTGTTTTATGTGCAGGTGAAGACCTATCCAACATCTAACCAGCAATGGTATTTGGATAGTGGGTGCTCTAAGCACATGACAGGGAACAAGGACAACCTCACTTCCTTTAGAGCCAAGCTTGGACCCAAAGTTATCTTTGGTGATTCCAACTTTGGACAAACTAAAGGATATGGTGCAGTCCAGATTGGTTCAGTAACCTTCAAGAAGGTAGCTTATGTAGAAGGACTGAAGCATAACCTAATCAGCATCAGTCAGCTGTGTGATGAAGGCTACCAGGTGACCTTCAGCAAAGCCTTATGCAAAATCAAGTCAGAGGACAACACAACTGTGTTGACAGGTAAAAGAAAAGGTAACATCTATCTAGTAGATTTTCTTTCAACTGATGTAGATATCTGCTTGTTTAACTCTGTCTGTAGACCAAATGTTTTATGGCATAAGAGACTAGGACACCTAAAACTTAGAACTATTGCTAGGCTATCCAAGGACAACTTTGTTAGAGGACTACCTTCAGGCCCCTACAAGAAGGAAGGACTCTGCAGGGCTTGTCAATTAGGCAAGCAAACTAAAAACAGCATTAAGTCACTTAATAAGAGTGATTCACCTAGGATATTATATCTGTTATACATGGATCTATTTGGACCCATCACAGTATAAAGCCTAGGAGGGAAATCCTACACTTTGGTAGTTGTAGATGACTTCTCTAGATTCACTTGGGTGTTCTTTCTAAGGAAGAAGTCTGATAACTTTAAGTGTCTGACAGAGTTTCTCAAATGTATACAGATTGAGTTCAATACTCACATTGCCCTGATCAGAAGTGATCATGGGACAGAGTTTGATTCTCTTCTTATGCAAGAGTTCTGTCAGAGTGAAGGGATCAGGCATACTTTCTCAGCTCCTAGAACTCCTCAACAAAATGGGGTAGCTGAAAGGAAAAATAGAACCCTTATTGAATCTGCTACTACATTGTTGTCAGATTGCTCATCTACCTCTAAACTTTTGGGCAGAGGCAGTGAACACCTCCAACTATGTGTTGAACAGAAGTCTGATACATAAACTAAAGGGAAAGACTCCCTATGAATTACTCAAAGGGAAGAAACCTAAAGTTGACTATTTTAGAGTATTTGGTTGTATTTGCTTCATTCATAATAATGACAAGAAATATCTAGCAAAATTTCAAGCCAAAGCTGATGAAGGAGTGTTTCTGGGATACTCCATGATCAGCAAGGCCTATAGGGTCTATAATAAATCATCTTTGAAAATTGAGGAATCTGTTCATATTTCATTTGATGAAACTAACATGTCTTTCAAGGAGAAGAATTCTTCTACCATAGAACCTCTGTAGGAACATTCTCTAGTTGAAGACTTGAACAGGTTATAGGTTACTCAAGAGGATGAAAGCAGTGAAGATGAAGGAAATGATCAACATTTTGAAGCACAACCTGAAGAGCCAGTTGTTGTACCACAAGGAGAAACAACAACACAGGTTGGTGAACAATCAACACCCCCTGTTGATTTAGTAACATTAAGAGACCATCCAATTTCCCAAATAATTGGAGAAATCTCAGCTGGTGTGCAAACCAGAAATCAGGTCAACCAAAACCTGTTGCACACCTGCTTCCTATCTCAAATTGAACCTCAGTCCATTCAAGATGCAGAGCAAGATCCACACTGGATCATTGCAATGCAAGAGGAGTTTCATCAATTTGAGAGGAACAAAGTATGGGAACTAGTGCCAAAGCCTAAGGATCATTCCATTGTTGGAACAAAATGGGTATTCAGAAACAAACTAGATGATCAAGGAGTAATTATAAGGAACAAGGCAAGGCTAGTTGCTCAAGGATACTCTCAAGAAGAAGGAATCGACTACGACCAGACTTTTGCACCTGTTGCAAGATTAGAAGCCATCAGGATTTTTCTAGCTTATGCAGCTCACAAAGGCTTCAAAGTCTATCAGATGGATGTCAAAAGTGCTTTCTTAAATGGAGACATCAAAGAGGAAGTTTATGTCAGACAACCTCCAGGTTTTATCTCTCCAACTTATCCTGATTATGTTTTTAGATTAAATAAAGCATTATATGGTCTCAAGCAAGCTCCCAGAGCATGGTATGAGACCCTAGCATGCTTTCTCTTGGAAAATGGTTTTATAAGGGGTAGAGTAGACCAAACTCTTTTTATTATAACCCATAAGTCACATACCCTACTAGTACAAATTTATGTAGACGATATCATTTTTGGTTCTACTGACTCCAAATTATGCAGAAGGTTTTCTAACCTAATGCATTCTAAATTTGAGATGAGTAGCATGGGTGAGCTATCCTTCTTCCTAGGATTGCAATTCAAACAACATGCTGAAGGCATCTTTATTTCTCAAACCAAATATGCAAATGAACTGGTTAAGAAATTTGGTATGTCTGAGGCATCTTGTATGAAAACACCCATGCCTACCTTTGCTGTATTAGATGCTGATGAACATGGGAAACCTGTTGATCAGACAACATATAGAGCAATGATTGGCTCTTTACTGTATCTTACAGCTAGTAGACCAGATATAATGTTTGCTACATGTATATGTGCTAGGTTCCAAGTAAGCCCTAGAGAGTCACACCTAACTTTAGTAAAGAGGATTCTCAGGTATGTTAAAAGTTGTCCAAATGTAGGTCTCTGGTATCCAAAAGATTCAGCATTTGATTTAACTGGATTCTCAGATGCTGATTATGCTGGATGCAGAATTGACAGGAAAAGCACCAGTGGAACTTGTCAGTTCCTTGGTGATAGACTTGTCTCTTGGTTTTGTAAGAAACAAACATCTGTGTCAACTTCAACTGCTGAAGCTGAATATATGGCTGCAGGCAGTTGTTGTTCACAAATATTGTGGATTCAAAACCAACTCCTAGACTATGGTTACAACTTAGAGAAGTCTAAAATCTTTTGTGATAACACAAGTGCTATTTCCATAGCTCAAAATCCAGTCCTCCATAGTAGGACAAAACACATAGAGATTAGGCATCATTTCTTAAGGGATAATGTTGAAAAGAATAAAATTGAATTACAATATATCCCAACTGATTTGCAAAGGGGAGATATTTTCACCAAGACCTTGGATGAAAAGAAACACACCTTTTTCCTAAACCAGTTAGGAATGTTAGATGGAGGAAGCCTTAAATAATATCCAAGATTTTGAAAGCTAAAAATTGACCAAGACTAGGCAAAAAATTCTGATTTTTCTTAGTGTCTAGAATTTTTCTGATCTCTGAAACTGCGCTCGACGATTTCCCCCAAGATCGTCGAACGGAGATCGACGATTTACAAAATCGTCGAACTGAGTTCAGCGCCTCTCAGATAGTATGAACTATCTCTTCCGGTCAACGATCGTCGAACGGCGCTCGACGTTTATGTTCACTGAACGATCGTCGAACGGAGTTCGACGCTCTCCAATATCGTCGAACGGAGATCGACGATGTTGAAAACTCTTCAGATTCCTTTAGAAGCCTCGATCGTCGAACTGAGTTCAACGATCTTTCCATTTCTGCGTCGAACCCTAATATAAAACTCTATTTTCGCCGTCGTTCTCTTTTGCGCTTTCAATTTCTCTGCAGGATTTTCTTTCCCTCCAAACAGTTCTATGCTTGGTCGTTTTGTTTGTTGAGTTTTTGCAGGTACAATGGCTGTGTCAGTTGCAGTTCTTGCCGCAATGAAGTTTGATGCAGGCTTTGATATTGATATAGAGTCATTCAGCACCACCGATCAGATTTTCCAAGACATACTGGGTTTGTTCAAGGATCAAAATCTAACTGCCCTCATGACCACCAGAATCAAGCTGGCTTCAGATGAGATCAAGGAATGGGTTTACACTGCTCATAATCAAGACAACAACACAATAGTCGGGTCTATTGCTGGAAATCAGGTACCCTTGACCCCCACAGTTTTAACAGAAGTTTTTGGACTGAGAAATGGAGAAGATATTGCTGAGTTATCAGGAGAAGAATTTTCTGACCTGCTTGCCAGGATGGGTCATCCAGAGGGAAACCCTAGCAAGCTATTCAAAAGGAATCTGTCTGTTGAATACAGGTTCCTGGCAGATGTGGTAGGGAAAGTGCTGCTTGCAAAGCACTCTGCTCATGACACTATATCCAGACATCAGCTCTGTATCATGGGAGCTCTGGTGGATAAGAAAAATTTGAACTGGGGAGAGGTCTTCTTTGACCTAATCAAAAAGAAAATAAACAAGAGCTTTGTTAATTTTGGAAGGATTCTTGGAGTTTTTCTTCAGACCAGGTGCCCTGCCTTGCTGGTCTCCTCTGGAGTTCACATAAATGCCTCCAAGAGACTTACATGTGCCCTCTTTGGCAAGTGGGACAGGCAAATAAGCAAGCCTGGCAGGCCCTCCTCAAGTGTTCCTTCATGCACAAGGACTCAAGGAGTCACTCTCCCACAGGTCTCTGCCCCTGCAGATGACCTGGCTGCTGCTGTTGCTGCCTCTTCTCCTCCTCCAATTCCATCCCTGCCCCTACCATCCACCACTCCAGCTCCATCCACCATCACCATATCTAGCCCATCTCCAACATCAACTCCCTCTCCAGTCCCTGTTCTCCCCACACCAGAAGAACCATTCCACCCTCTATTCTCCTACCCTCCACCAGATATCACATCATCACCATCCATTCCATCCTTCACTCTTCTGGATGATTCCTTCATGGATGATTCCCCCTCATCTCCTCCTGAATTACCTTCCTCCTCCACTTCATTCCAAGACCTCCTACACCACATCATTGATCAACCAACATTCACTCCATCCATATCCACCCCCTTGTCCTCCATATCCACCATCCCAACACCTCAGCCATCCATTCCACCACTATCCAGCCCTCCACTTCCAGAATCTTCAGCTACTCCTATTCCATCTACCTCTGCTTCAGCTGTTGAGCAAGTAGACCTCTCAGCCCTAGCTGACAGGCTGTATGAGCTGATTGCCCCCAGGCTCTCTCTACTATTGGAGACCTCCTTGGCTCCTCTACACCTGTCAGTGGCAGCTCTCTCTGCCAGGCTTTCCTCCCTCCTTCCTCAGGCAGCACCTCCAGCAGTGTGCCTTGATCCAGATGTATCTGCATCTAGGCAGGGGGAGATGCCATATGAAGAGACTCTTCATGCTGTTGCTGCTGCTGTTTCTGTGACTGCTGCTCCTCCTCTTGCTGCTGCTACTGCTGTGCCTCCTACTGCAGTTCTTGCAATAGACCTAAGGTCTTTGCTTTCTGCTTCTGATTCTGCCTTCTATAGCTGTCTGCTAGAGAGTAATGCTGTCCAGCCCCCAGAAGACCTATCCAAGGCACTGGTGCCTTTCTCTTACTGTGACCCTAGCATTATCTCTTCTTTTGTACATTCAGTAATTGCTGCTACTGGAGATGTTGCTGCTGCTGCCTCTACTGAAGAAAGGATTGTTGATACTGCTGCTGAGATTGTTAATATGGATGCTGAAGTTCCAACTGATTCTGCTGAGCCAATATCCAAGGACTTTCTGATGTCAGAGGCCACTGAAATTGAGCCTGCTGCAGATTTTGATGATGTTACTGCTGTTATCAATGAAGTTGTTGCTGCTATCACCTCTCCAGCTTCTGTGGCTGTTAGTGAATCTGCTGTTGAGAGTGAATCTGTTGTTTCTGCTGTAAGTGAGAATGTTACTGCTGCTGTCACCACTCCTGATGTTGCTGTTGTTGCTTCTGCCTCATCTGCCTCTGTTCAGCAGAAGAAAGACTTGATGAAGAGAATAGATGCTCTATATGATGACCAGAGTTCTGAATCTGATGAGTTCAAAACAGACTCTGATGATTCTTCTGCTACTATTGCCAGGAAAAGGAAGGCAAGGAGCAAGGCAATGAAAAGGGTTCCTCCTGCTAAAATCAAAGATAACAATGATATTCCTTACTACATTCTGTATAACTGCCCAATCACTGAACATTGGATGCAATATTCTAAAAACCAGCTGAAAGCCATGAAGAAAAAGAGAAAATATGAGAAGGGCTCATCCCAATTCCAGCACCCTCATCCTCCTCCACCACCTCCTCCTGATGCAGGTGCAGGTGGAAGCTCTGTAAGTCAAGCCCCAGCCAGAAGCCAGGCTCCCTATCAACCCCATGTCAGATCCTACAAAAGGGAAAGCCAATCCAGGGGTTCATATTCTAGGAGAGGAGGATACAGGGGTAATCAGAGAGATTTTCAAGTATATTCTAAAGGGTACTCCAGGCAGCACCCATATTCTAGGGGAGGACATGTTTCATCTGATACATCTTCAGGTCCTTTCCCTTACAAGCTAAAAGAGACTGTGTCTGCCAGGCCTCCTCAAGACAATCCTTCTAACAGGTATGAGCCACCTGTACCTTTTGAGGACCCTGAAAATAACCCAGCTGCTTAGACTGCCAGGTTAAAAGAATTGGCTGCACTGGATCAGATTAAGAAGGCCAGAGATCAAGGATTGGATTCTTCCAACATTTCTACAATGTCTGAGCAAAGACAAAAAGAACTAGAGAAATATGGCTCCAGTAAATTCTTTAATGCTGAGAGATATATGGAATTGCATCCTGCTACTGTGGTTCCCAGGCCTACAAAGCAAACTTATTTGGGTGCAGCAGATGACACCAGGTCCAACAAAGAAGCCCTAAACCCTAACAGAGAAATCAAAATGGTTAAAGGCAAAGAGAAGAAGTGACATTGTAAGGTGACAGTTTCTGTGAATTCTGACTATTATCTGGATGATATATATATATCTCTGTGTTTCTGCTTGTCTAGCTGTTGTTTTTCTGCTTAATACTTGTATGTTGTTATTTAAATTTTTCCAAAGTCTGTAAATAGTAATCCTAACCCAAATAGGGGGAGATTGTTGGAACACCCTATTACTAATTTGGGTCAGGATCACTATGTCTCTAGGAACCTTTGCTTGACCTCCTGTATAGCTTAAAAGGTCAATTAGAATTGAGTCTAAGGGTTAGAAGTCTAGGTTTGGAAGCTGCCCTGAAGACCAAGTTTTTCTGTCTGGAGACTAAGTCTGATCGTCGAGCTCAGCACGACGATTTGTCGAACTCCGATCGACGATCATCTAGCTCAACTTCGACAGATCGTCGAACTCCATTCGACGATCGCTGAGCTCAACTTCATAATATCGTCGAACTCCATTCGACGATCGGTGAGCTCAGGTCGACGATTTTGACTCTGCATTAGATCTTTATCTCTGAGCTCAGTTCGACGATCTTTGAGCTCAGATCGACGATTATCTTGCTACTGTGTGTTTTCAGATCGCTGAGCTCAGCTCGACGATAGCAGAGCTCAGTTCGACGATTTCAGATAACTTCCAGAATTCAAATTCAAATCAGTTAGGAGTTATTCTGCAATTAATTCAGAGATTTGCTAGCCGTTTTCATTCAATTCTAGACCAAGTTTCAAGGGACTTTTCAAGAAATAATTCTGTGGACTTTCCTTAAAAAGAGATTATGCAATTAAGGATGCAATCAATACAGACCAACAGCTATCCTTGACAGAGAATGATATTCTATTCAGGACCAGAGAATAAAAGAGAGAATGTTTTTGAATCTCTAAGTAGAACAAGAAGAAGAGAACACACTATACAGATTACAGAGACTCATTCAAAATCTTCTGTCACAAAGAATTCTCAAGAACACTCATCAAAGGAGATCAAGTTTTCTCAAATCTTCAGATCTCTGTAGTTTTCAAAGTGTTCAAGGCCAACATATTTCCTGACTCCAGACATTCAACATTTCAGCTATTGCTGAAATCATCCATTGCTGGAGTTCAACCTTTGAAGGCCTATCACCCTCAGCAAAGCTTTTCTTCCTGAAGATTTCAAGGATTCAGGGGGAGCTTTGACATCAATCCACATAGTCTTCTCAGTTGTTTGAGAAAGAGAAGACTGCCATCACTCTCTCACCCCCAATCTGTAAAGGGTTTTTCAAACTCCCTTCAAAAGCTTGAACCTGGTTTTTGAGCACCTTGTCAAAAGCTCATTGCTGGCAAGACACCTGATCAAAAAATCTGCTTTGGTTTTTGAGCACCTTATCAAAAGCTCATTGGTGCCCAGGACACCTGATCAACTCATCCTGCAGTGGATTTCTACCTAGGGTGGTAGAAGAGTGGATGTACCCAAGTTTGGGGAACCACTATATTTCCTTGTGTCTTCTGGTTCTGCTTGCTTTCATTTTTGTTTCTGGCCTTGATTTTCTCTGTGCTTAATTTTTGCTTACCTTAGTTCTGTGATTAGATTTATTTCTGCTTCCCTGCTCACACATATTACAACAATTGTTGTAAAAGTTTGTAAAAGTTTTTAAAGCACCATATACTCTATTCACCCCCCCTCTAGAGTATATCAGAACTAGTTGCACTTTCATATATATTTTTTCCATAATTTTACATACATTATTAAACCCTTTTCTTAATTTAAAACCCAAAAGGGTAAAATTGTAAATATACTAAATACACAAGATATAATTCTCAAACACGCTCATAACGTTTTTCAGAAATATAAAATGTCCTATTACGACTGAAACAAAACTCTGGAATTTCCTAAGGTGAGTAGCCCTACTTCTCATTTGTATTTCTAAATGAGCATATTTTCCAATAATTCAAAATAATGGAATTTTTCATCCCAAAAATCCAAATCTTTCCGTGAGAGGTGTACTTCTTCCCTATGAGCCTCTGTCAAAATCTCAAGGACAAGCATTGGTCCAAATGGGCTAATTTCCCCTTTTTCCATTTTTTACTATTGGCATACCATTTGCAAATCAATCTTCATCATACATGTTGGATTTCCCCAACATGCAGAAGTCCAAATGGTCTTAAACTTTTACCAAGGTAATATTATGACACTAGAGCCATGCCACCCAAATATGGGGGTATTTGGAGTTATAAAACTCCCTAGGTTATAATTATTTAATAAATCAAATTTTGACTAAAACTATAGAAATATTTCCTACAAAAATTCTCATTTTTGGATAAAATCTAAGTATAGCATACACACATTCTTGTCCTAAATTTCGTTGCATGTGGACTTATAGATTTTTCTAGGCATCCATTTGAAGTTCTGCCATAGTATAGGAGCAGTCCTAGCAGAATGACCCTACAAGTAGCTACATTTCACCAAATTGCAAGTTTAGGGTGTCAAGACAAAGATAAAACCAAGGGCTAAATTTTCTATGTTGAAAGTTTCCTCTGAATTATGCCTCTACATGGTCTTAAATTATCATGTAGAAAGACACATAATAATAATACTATGGAAGTTTATAAGATTTAAATTGGCGGCATTCATGCATCTTCCTCCTCCAGCCGATGATCCAGATTAACTCCGCTTGTACAAATTTCAAACCTTATTTCCCGGCAACCAGGCCACTGCCACAACCGGCAATTATCACCACCACCTACGTTGAGGTGGTGGCTAGCATTTTCCGGCAACATGGCCACGTAAGCGACTCCTCTGTCAAACCCGAGCAAGAAGAAAAGCTTGTATCTCTCCATCATTCTCACATGGCATCGGGCTCAATTGAGCCCGATATTTCTACTTGTGTATTTAAAAGACTAGCACAGAGGGATGGGAGGAGAAACGGACTTGGATGCCAGCTTGATGGCGGGTACAGTAGTGGTGAGCCCTGGCCGACCCTTGCTCCAACTATTTAGCTCGATTTATGGTTTCTCTAGCAAAATCTTAGCTCCAGAAGTCGTTTTCCACTCCTCTGGGTTCAATTAAGGTGATGGTGGTCTTGTCAAGAATGAAGGTGGTTGTGGGCTTCTCATTTCCTCCTTTTATAAGAAGAGTTAGGGTTTAAGTGTCTTGCCACGTGTCACCCAAATAGTGGACCGTCAATCTTCACTTTAAATCAGTCTTGGCCTCGAGACACTCTAACATTGGACCTCCATTTATTGCTTTAACTAGGTCATGATCGAGGAAATGGGGTCCAAAGAGCCTTCATCACTTATCCTGAAAATCTGGTTCAAGCCGTACATATGAACTAGTAAACACAGGTTTTAGACCGAAAAATACTCTAAGTCAAAATGCATTGAGTGATGTTGAGACCAATCAATGCCTTGTTCAGTCTTGAGTTTTCTAAGTCAAAAGCGTTAAGTGGCATTGAGAAAACTCAACGCGACGTTGAGTGGTGTTGAGATTACTCAACGCCTTGTTGAGTGGCATTGAGACCACTCAATACCTCAGCATCCAGAATGTTTCCAGGTCTAAAGCGTTGAGTGGTGTTGAGACCAGTCAGCAATGCATTGATTCCACTCAATACCTCAACATCCAGAATGTTTCTAAGTCAAAAGCGTTGAGTGGAATTGAGACCACTCAACACCGTGTTGAGTCCACTCAACGCCTTAACATCTAGAATGTTTCTAAGTCAAAATCATTGAGTTGCATTGATATCACTCAACGCCGTGTTTAGTCCACTCAACACCTGGTCGAATGGCATCGAGTGCACTCAATGCACTCGATGCCTCATCGAATGGCATTGAGTGCACTCAATGTCTATTGACTTTAAAAAATTCTTTTCCTAAGTCAGAGTTGATTATGGGTCCTATGTGAATCCACCCTAACCCTTGGTTCAAACTTAGTCTATCCTCATTCATCCACCACATGTCCTACCCTAATCTTAGTTAAGGGGTCTAGTTGGAAATGGGATGTTACATATTCTACCATGGGTTGAGGGAGAACTTGAGACAACCCCTAAAGCTTTGAGGAATGCAGGCTTCAATGAGTTGGTTTAGGCTGCCAGGACGTTGGAAAGTGGCATGGAGCGATCCCAATGCCGTAAGGGACTTGCATTAAATCAGGGAAAAGGAAAGCCTTCTTAATTATAGTGGATGTTTAATGGGAGTAAGTGGAAGAAGAAGCCCCATCCCTTCAGGTCATGAGAGAAGATCAGTACGACGTCACGGGGATCTTTCTTCAAGGGACCACTAATGTGCTACAAATGTGGCAAGTCAGGAAGCATTGCTCATTTTTTGTACTGAGGGTGGCGCTGAACCAGATCCTAGGTAGGAACAGTCAGTACGTTCTGGTCCCAGCATCACGGAGAAAGGGAAAATGGCAGAGTCAAGAACTTCACGTTTCCAACCAGTGCAGCCAAGGGCCTATAACCTTGGGTAGCAAGAAGAAATTCGACAACCCGATGTGGTGATAGGTATGGAAAAGTTTAAGTTCATTTATTAGCTTAAGACATTTGAGACTTTTATGTGTGTTGCATGTGTATTAGGATTCGTGCTACTTTCCAATTACCTCGCTAGGGTATTGTTCGATACGGGAGCGTCTCACTACTTTCTTACAGAAAGCTTTATCAGAAGAATTATGGTCGAGCCCTTTTTAGCGAACGCAGAGTTTAGAGTGTGCATACCCAATGGGTCTTTCATGACTACCGAGACAAATTGGCATATTGGATGGATTTTAGATGGAGTTGACTTCGTGTTGGTAGCAGCAGTCCTACTATTAGCCGAGTTCGATGTGATCTTTGGGATGGACTGTCTTGCAGAGCAGAGGACCAATATTGACTACCTATTAAAGGTGGTGGCCTTGAGGAGTGAAGGAAAGGAAGAAGTAGAGTTTGATGGCCTTAGTGGAGTGGCCTGCTCCCTGATTTTGGCCATGCAATTGGTGCAAGTAGTTAACCGGGGAAGCGTAGCTTTCGTAGCATTATTGGAAGTTCACCTTTCTAAGCTATCAATTAGAGAAGTGCCGATAGTGGCGGAATTCAAGGATGTGTTTCCTAAGGAGCTTCCTGGAGCACCTCCTCAGCGGGAGATAAATTTCTCGATTGAGTTATTATCAGAAGCTAAACTTGTGTGACGTCCTCCTTTTAGGATGGCACTGAAGGAGATAGCCGAGCTCAAGCTACAGTTGCAGGAGCTGTTGGAGTAGGGGTATATTAGTCCCAGCTCATCGCCATGGAGCGCACCGGTGTTGTTTGTGAATAAGAAACATGGCAGTATGAGTTTGTGCATAGACTAACATGAGCTGAATAAACTGACTGTCAAGAATAAGTATCTGATTCCATGGATAGATGACATGTTTGACGAGTTGGTAGGGTCGGTGGTGTACTCTAAGTTGGGCTTGAAGTCAAGGTATTAACAATTGCGGATTCGAGATGATGACATACCCAAGACAACGTTTGGTATGAGGTATGACCAGTTCGGTTTCTCGATGATGACATTCGGGCTGACGAACACACCATCGGTATTCATGGATTTGATGAAATGAGTGTTTCGGGAGGACTTAGACTCATTTATGGTGGTCTTCATCGATGATATTTTAGTATACTCCAAATCAGAGGCGGAGCAAGAGACGCAATTGAGAGTGGTCTTGCAGGTTTTTAGAGAAAACCAACTTTATGTTAAGTTCTCGAAGTGGGAGTTCTGGTTAGAAAAGATCGTGTTTTTAGGCCATGTGATTAATGGTGATGGGGTGGCGGTGGATCCAGCGAAAGTTGAGGGTATCAAGGATTGGCAAGTTCTGAGCATCGTGGCGAAAGTCAGGAGTTTCCCTGAACTAGCCGGGTACTAAAGAAGGTTTGTGGAAAACTTTTCGGGGATAGCTCTACCCCTCACTTCTTTGAATCGTAAGGACCAGAAGTTTGTGTGGACTCAAAAGTGCAATCAACCGTTTGATACCTTGAAGGAATGGTTGATGATGGCTCCAATCCTAATCCTTTCTAAAGGGACCAAAGGATTTAAGATTTTTAGCGACGCGTCGGGTTGCAGTTTGGGTTACGTGATAGTGTAACATGGGATTGTGATAGCCTTTGGGTGTAGACTGTTGAAATCTCATGAGAGGAATTACATTGTGCATGAATTGGAGCTGGCGGCAGTAATTTTTTGCGTTAAAGTTATGGCGACACTATGTATATGGAGCGAAGGTGGAGATCTTCACGGTCCACAAAAGCTTGAAGTATCTTTTAAATCAAAGGACTTGAACAGGCGACAACAAAGGTGGGTCGAGTTCCTTGTGGACTATGATGTGGCGATTCAGTATACACCTGGCAAGGCCAACGTAGTGGTCGATGCCTTGAGTAGGAAATATTCTAGACAAGGGAATTGGATTGAAGCACATGATGAGTGGTTGGTGCGGGACTTTAAGTCCCTTGACATTGATTGTGTAGCAAGAGGCAAGTCTAGCATGGCTCAGTTGAAATGGATAGAGTTGCAGAATGACTTGTCTGATCATATCCGGGCAGTGACCACTATGGATGTAGAGTTCCAGCCATTTGTGCTGGAAGTCCAAAAAGGTATGGGTAATACCTGGGAGATGCTTGGTGGGAAATTAAAGAAGGATGGAAGGGTATGCGTACCGCAGTTCGGCAAGCTCTATGAGGAGTTGATGTTCGAGTCCCATTTCACGAAGTACTTCATTCACCTACACAATACAAAGATGTACTTCGATATGAAGAAATCCTTTTGGTGGCCTGGATTAAAGCGGGATGTAGCTTTGTATGTGAGTCAGCACCAAACCTTTGCCTTAGTGAAGGCTGAGTGTCAAAAGTTGGGCAGGTTCCTGAAGCCCATTTCTACCCCTAAGTGGAAATTTGACGACATCTCCATGGATTTTGTGCATGTGTTACCTTGGTCGTAGTAGGGTAATGATACGATTTGGGTGATCGTGGATCTCTTAAACAAAGTGACTCCCTTTATCCCGAATCAAAATGAGGATAGCGTGGAGAAGCTGGTAGAATTATTTGTTCACAATATTGTGCGGTTGTACGGAATTCCAAAGAGTATTGTTAGTGATCGTGATGGAAGATTTACGTCCAAGGACTAAAGATTGGTATCGAAGAGTCTGGGCATAAAGATCAAGTTTAGTACAACGTTCCATCCCTAAAATAATGGTCAAACAGAAAGGACTAATCGTACAATGGAGGATATGCTGAGAATGTGTACCCTTGATTTTGGGAGGAGGTGGGAAGATCACCTTTTCATGGTGGAGTTTGCCTACAACAATAGTTTCCAGGCAAGTATCAAGATGAAGTCGTACGAGGCTCTGTATGTATGGCGGTGTCGAACACTGATGTCTTGGATAGAGGCGAGAGACACCAAACTTTTGGGAAAGAGAGTGGTGGCCGATGCTTGTGAGTTGGTGCGAACAATTCAGGGGTACATGAAGGTTGCTCGGTGTGCGAACACAAAACAAACAGGCTGAAAATTTGGAATAACATATTTTAATATCGAAAAAAAGGTGTGTATTACAAAGGTATAGCCTCCATTTTACAAAATGGAGGAGATGAGAGAGATTACAAATAAGCAATATGGGACTAAATAATTACAAGTATATGCGGCTTTATAAATAAACAAACCGAACAAGTCGCGCGGTTAGAAAAGTAGGATAACCGTTCGACAACCACCAGAAGGAGAGAACAAGCTGCCACAGAGAACAAGCTGTCACAGGAGACCGCTAGACCGCCGGTATCCAAGTCGCCTGAGACAAACCACCAGACCACTGGGATACCAAACAATAATAACCCGACAAGCAAGCCGCTGGGATAAACCGCCAGACCGCCCAATCTACGAACAGTAACAGACCGCCTGACATCCATACTGCAACACTCCCCCTCAAGCTGGAGCATAGATATCAATCTTGCCCAGCTTATCACAAATGTGGAAAAAGGAAGCAAACACCGGCACAGTGAAGATATCTGTCAACTCGTTGTTGGAATTGATGAATAAAGTACAAATTTGTTCCTTCAAGATCTCTTCCCGAATAAAATGACAGTCAACTTCTATATGTTTTGTTATCTCATGAACGACTGGATTTTTGGAGATGTATATCGCGGGCTTGTTGTCACAAAACATAGGAAGCAGATAGTTGTAGAACTCTCCTAAGTCAAGCATGAGTGCTCGTAACCATTTTAACTCACATGTGGTCGATGTCATACTATGATATTCCGCTTCTGCACTAGATCTGGGGACCACATACTGTTTCTTGCTCTTCCAGCTCATAAGATTTCCTCCAACAAATATGCGGAAACCTGATGTTGACTTGCGGTCTCCTTTTGTCATCAGCATAGCTCGAATCTGAGTACACTTCAACCCTCAAGCAACCATTCTTATGAAAAAAGAGTCCTTCCCCTAACGCTGCTTTAAGATACTCCAATATCCTCAGGGCAGATTGTAGATGACACTCCCTAGGAGCTTGTATGAATTGGCTCACCTTGCCCACAACATAGGAGATGTCGGGTCTGGTTACCGTGAGATAAATGAGTTTGCAAAGCAGACGTCGGTACCTCATAAGATCGGATAGAAAGACGAGTATCTATCCAAGTTTTTTCTTCTCCAGCAGTCATGGGTCATCGGGCAGGTTTAGTACTAGTCAACCCTGCCTCTTTTAGAAGATCAAGAGCATACTTTCATTAGGAAAGGACCATGTAGTTGGGCTTCCTAGAGATTTCAATCCCCAGAAAGTATTTTGTGGAGCCCATTCCCTTTGTGACCAGGTATTGACGGAGATATTTCTTTGTCAAAGCTACCCCATCCTGGTCATCGCCAGTAAGAAGAATGTCATCCACATATACCGCAAGAACTACCAGACCCGAGGAGATTTTGTGAATGAACAAGGAGTGATTGGTTGAACTTCTTGCAAAACAAATGGCCGCAATAATGACGCTAAACTTGTTAAACCAAGCCCGAGTGCTTCGCTTTAGGCCATAAATGACCTTCTTCAGTCAACATACTCGTGTCTGCCCCTGAGCAACATACTCAGGAGGTTGCTCCATAGAAACATCTTCATGAAGATCACCATAGAGAAACGTATTCTTAACATCCAGCTGTGAAATGGGTCAATCCATGTTGACAGCTACAGAGAGAAGGACTTGAATTGTGCTGAGATGAGCAACGGGAGAGCATGTGTCAAAGTAATCAACGCCAAAGGTTTGAGTGAAGCCTTTGGCAACCAGGCGGGCCTTGTACCGATCCACGCTACCATATGGATGGAACTTCACAATAAAGACCCAGTGACAGCCAACCACACCAGTGCCCAAATGGGGAGGAACAAGGGTCCAGGTACCCCGTTCAGGGAGGGTAGCAATTTCCTCATCCATGACGGCCTTCTAATGAGGAATAACAAGAGCTTCCTAGTAGGTGCGGGGAGTGGCAGTCGTAGAGATAGTCAATGCAAATGCCCTACGAGAAGGAGTGAGACGATCATATGAAATAACAGCAGCCAGCGGGTGCTGGGTACACGTCCACACCCCTTTGTGAAGAGCAATGGGAAGATCCAGGTCGGCGTGTTCCTCAGTAACTGGAGCATCCATGGAGGAGAGAGCTGGCCCGAGAGTGGAGAGAGAAAGCCGTAGGGAGGAGGGAGAGAGAAGTGGTGATGGGGGAGAGAGGGAAGGAGGAGACGGTGGAGGTGATGGTGGGAAAATCTCGATGGGAGTAGACGTGGTGTAGGCGACGATGGGAGAAGATGAAAGAACTGGAGAGGGAGAGGGGTCAGAAGAGAAATAGGATGCATTCTCGAAGAAGTTCACATCCGCGGATACGTATTGCTTACGAAGAACGGGATCAAAGCAACAGTAGCCTTTTTGAGAAGTTGAGTAACCCAAAAGACACACTCGGTGGCACGTGAGTCGAGTTTGTCATGAGTGGCAGAAGGATTGTTCACAAAAGCCGTGCACCCAAAGATACATAGAGGGAGAGGAAATGGATCCTTGCCCGGATATAGAATAAAGAATGGGGTTTGTCCGTGGAGAACTGTGGACGGAATGCGATTAATGAGGTAACAGGAGATGAGGACAGTGTATCCCCAATAGGAGTGAGGAACCTGCATCTGTGTCATCAGAGTGTGAGCGACATTGAGGAGGTGACGGTTTTTGCGTTTCGCCGCCCCATTTTGTTGTGAGGTATAAGCACAACTAGTTTAATGAATAATATCATGTTGCATATAGAAAGAAGAGAAAGCAGTGCTAAGATATTTCTTAGCGCTGTCAGAGCAAAAGATTTTAATAGACATATCAAACTGATTCTTAATCATATTATAAAATGATGTTCATATAGAAAAGAGTTTGGAGCGATGCTTTAAAAGATACACCCACGTACACCTAGAGAAATCATCAATAAATGTTACAAAATATGAACTACTCCAACCTATGGTGAGGGTACGAGCAGGACCCCAGATGTCGGAGTGAACAAGTTCAAACGATCGGGAAGATCCACGACCTTACTTCGGTGGGAAGGATGAGCAGTGATGCTTGCCAAGCTGGCATACGTCACAGTTGAGAGGAGGACTCTACGGAGGAAGATGTGGCAGAAGCTGATGAAGAAGTCATGGAGGAGCATGACCAAGATGAAGGTGCCACTGGAGAAGATCAGTAGAAGATGAGGAGAAGGCGGATAGTGCAAAAACATTGTTGAGGAAGTAGATGCCACCGCTCTCAGTCCTAGCAGCAATTGTCTGCTTGGAGCCCGGATCATGAAAAGAACAAGTAGTAGAAGTGAATGTGACATAGCATTGTAGTTGCTTGCAAAGAGAAGTAACAGATAACAAGTTACAAGGGAACTTGAGCACGTAGAGGGTGTCTGCCAAGCGAATAGATGGAGTGACTTGAACAACACCCCTTCCATTGACCAGTGAGGGAGAGCCATCCGTAACAAGGACCGGGGGAAACCGGTCATGTTGTTCTAGGAGAGAAAACATTGCGGATTGTCGGTCATATGATTGGTAGCACCAGAGTCGATCAGCCATTTACCTAGAGTAGCGATGTGGGCACTACCTGAAGATGTGACCATAGAGGCGGATAGCTTCGAAGAAGAAGTGGAATCGTCCCCAGATGGTCGAAGATGAGGATACTTCTTCCAGCAGCGATCAACTGTGTGGCTGGTGCGACCATAGTGAGAGCAGAGAAAGCGGGAAGCACCACATTCGCTGGATGGGAGGTGGCGGACACCAGAGCCACTTCACTAAGTATGGTGAGCTGAGTTGTCCGGTTGAAGAGGGTAGGATAACAGCGGACATTGTATCAGAGAGGTAACAGCGGCTATGCTGGCAGCAGTGGCATCTAGAGTGGGAGACTCCGCATCGCCAAGGATTTGTTAACATATCATGTCATATGACTCAGGAAGTCGCAGAAGATAACACACAACCAGAAGCTCCTGGAAGTGTTTGTGTTGCTCAGAGAGATCTGCATGGAAGGGGCAATTTTGGAGAATTTCGGCTCCAAGAGTCTGAGCTTGTTGGTAAGCAGCAGTAAGAGACATGGAGGGATGGGCAAAGAGGTCCTCATACAGAGTATAGATGCGGGACGTCTGAGCCCACTTGGAGTAGAGTGCGGCAAGATATAGCCAAGCAGCCTTGACCATTTCATCATGATGGATGACTTGTAGGTATTCATCAGAGAGGTTGTTAGCCAGCCATGTGCGTACAAGAGCGTCTTTGGCATCCTAATCATCAAAGAGAGGGGAATCATGCGGAGGAGGGCCATGAGTGAGATGATGATGTTTGCATTAAGAGCGGAGAAGAAAGGTGAAGGTGACACTCCAATCCGGGTAGTTGGGAATGATGAGTTTGGAAACGGTGCCAAGGTTACCCGGAGGAGTGGGAGGAGTAGGAGGAGGAGCAGCAACAGGAGTAGTGGTGGTAGAGATATCAGATGTTGTCGTAGAACAGAGTAGCGAGAAGTACAAGTCGCGGCTAGAAGGAGAGGCAGCGGAGACAAAGAACATATTGTGGCAACAAAGAGCAGGGCGCGGCTAGAAAATGAGGGCGCGGCGACTAGGCACAGGTCGCGGCAAGAAGAGCAGGTCACAATGACTTAAGAATAGGTCGCGGTGACAGAAGGAGGATGCAGAGACTAAAGATAGGTCAATGCAAGAGGAATAGGTCACGACGACTAAATAATAGGTCACGGCGAGAAGAAAGAGGAATCAAAGAGGTCGCGAACACAAAGGGCAACGACAAGGAGAGAAAGAAAACACGTGAACAGGGAGAAAGCAGGAGGAAGAAACAAGTCGCGAGAAGAGGAATGAAGCCGGGCGGACAGAGCGGGCTCACAGAATCAGGAGGAAAAGATCGAGTCCCTCTGATACCATGTGCGAACAGAAAACAAATAGGCCGAAAATTTGGAATAACAAATTTTGTTATCCAAAAAAAGGTGTATTGATGAGTCCCGTTTATATTGGGTTTTGCGGACTCATTTGGGCTGGTTTTCCTGTCTTTGCACTTCACTTTTCGGTTGTTTTGGTTGATATTTTGTTCCTACTACGTTTCATGTTTAGTGCACCTTTCTAGCCCGTGGGTGCGCAATTGCGCATTCGATTGCTGCGGGTATGCACTTGGTGCTCCTCGGGGCTCGTTCCAGTAGTTTTATTGTTTTTTGTTGATTGCTTTAGGGTCCTCCATTGCTAGTGTTTTTGTGTGCAGGTGGTCAGTTTTCCCCTCTTCAGTTTACTGATTTGAGGAAAACGCACGACCGTGCGTTTTATTGGCGTACGGTTTGTTTTCGACGTGCGTTTTCCTGCAGATTATTTTGGAAGATTGACCGGCCCGTGTGATTGCTTCACGCACGGTGTCGTCGGAACCGTGCACGAAGGAAACGCACGGTTTTCCTATAGCCTTTTGGTTTTTCTCTGTTCTGTGGCTGGTCGTGCTTCTTCTTCACGCACGTGCGGAAGCACCCGTGCACCCGTAAACGCACGATTTTTCCTGGTTGCCTGCGTTTTCTGCTTGCTGTCGCTACCCGTGCGAATTTCTTCACGCACAGGCGGAATCGCCCGTGTGTGAGTAAAATCACACGGGTCAACGCTTCTTCTTCCTCAGGCGCCTTCTGGTTATTAATATTGCACGGTTCACATACGGTCGTGCGCTAGACCGTGCGTGACCATTTTTTCTGACTTTTATTATTTAAGCCGCAGATTTCTCCTGGACTGGTACTCTTCATTTTCCCCCGCCATTTCCGCACATTGGAGCGGGAACGCGCCCCTCCAGCCGTCATTTTCTCTCTCCTCCTTGGAGGGTTGATCCGGCCACCTTTTCTCCTCCAAAGAGCTTGCTAAAGCTTTGTCTCCGGCCACCATCGCCATTGCCGACCTCCAAAGTGTTGTTTGAGTTATTTGCTGCTGAACATGTGAAGCATTTCGCTCTGATCCGCATCAATAACTACAACATGAAGAAGCCGTGTGTGAAGAAGGAAGTGACAGCCCTTCGGGATCCCGGATATCTTCCAAAGACAGAGCTCGAATGAGGCTCGACAACCCTCGCTTCCGGCCGTGAATCTTTGAGAGTCTTCGAGAGCTTGGTTGTATTTCATCTCCCCTTTTTCTTGGATTTACTTTAAACTGAACTTGTGTTATTTTGCTTGAGGTTTATTAACTATGTTTTGTTCAAGGTATTGTTACGGTTTTGTACGGTGATTCCTTGTTCATGATATATGTTGATGAGTTTCATCCTTGTTAGAGAAAGTCGTGTTTGAGCCGTTCTAGCAATTGCTAGAAGCACGCGTTGCGAAGAGGTGTTTATGACCCTCGATAGTTTGTTCATCTCCGCTATTACTCCTTGGAGTAATTCACCCTGGTCATGCAGTGACAGCGACCCGCACTAGTTTGATGCTGCTTAGGGTAGGAAAACCAAAATCAACCCCTCGATTGTATTTAGTACTTTCATTCATTTCTCTGAAAGCGAAATCCATGCTCCCTACTTGCACTCCGTGTGAGATCGATACTTGGGGAAGCTACTCCTCCATTTTATTACTTAGCCGTGAATGGTAATCTTACCGCTAGCGCATCAAGTTTTTGGCGCCGTTGCCGGGGTGTGCAACTTCTGTGTGGATTTTGTTTCTTTTGGGAAAAGTTTGTGAGTGTTTTGTTATTTTTAGTGTTTTCTTTCTGTGAGTGTTTATGACAGATCTAAACCTTGGTGGAAGGCGCGAAGATTTGGGTGCTGTTCCTGAGACTGCACGAGCAAGGAGAGCTCGCTTGCGTGCTACTGCAGCTGAGGGAAGGATGGATGACTTGGGCCATTTGTGACTCGACCAAGGGGAACGAATTGTTGAGAACCAGGATGTGGCCCAGCCTCGCATTAGGACAATGTGGGATTTCACTACCCCTACTGTGGGGAGTGTTTATCCAGGGTTCGGGCCAGCCATAGCTAATAATTATTTTGAGATAAGCTTGCTATTTTGAATATGATTAGGAACAATACTCAGTATTCGGGTCTGCCGAGTGAGGATCCTCAGCTACATTTGGATAAAATTTCTGAGATATGTGGTACTTTCCGTTATGCGGGCATTGCAGTTGAAGTTGTGAAACTAAAGTTGTTTCCTTTTTCATTGAGGGATAGGGCCAAGACGTGGCTGCATACGATTGTACCTGTCACTACTACCACCTTGGAAGCTTTATCTTCCATGTTTTTGGCTAAGTTTCATCCTGTTGATAAAATTGTTAATGCTCGCAGGGAAATAGCCACGTGCAAACAGCTGGATCAAGAAACTCTTTCTGAGGCATGTGAGAGATTTGTCGACCTGCTGCACCATTGTCCTCAACATGACTGTGAGCCTTGGAATTTGGTGTAGATATTCTATTTCACCATTAAGCCAAATTTCAGGGCAATGATCGATGTGGCGGCGGGTGGCACGATTATGAACTTATCTCCTGAGGTAGGCTTGAGACACCTTAAAGACAGGGCCTCCCACAGCACGTACTGGACAGCGAGCAGAAATGCTCCTAGAGGGGCAAGAAATTTTTTTGATGCTAATGCAGTGGGTCTGCACGCCGAATCGAGCCATCCTACTTTGGATGGGAAGATGATTTTGACCCGAACTACCACACCGCCTGCCCCTGTGATGAGCATATCATGCCAAGGTTGTGGTAACTCTGGCCACCATGCTTATGAGTGCCCTGCGAGTGAACTATTTTCTAAATAGGCAGGTATGACTTTTGAAGAAAATGTTAATTTTATAAATAATCAAAATCGTGTTGTACCTTACAATAATACTTATAACCCTAACGCGAGAAACCATCCCGATTTCTTGTGGAACCAAAATGCGCCTGGTCAAAGATGGTAGGGGGGCCAGCATCAATTCGATGCTCAGGCTTCTGGTAGCCAGCCGCGACCATCTCAGCTGGGTTATAATCAGAATTTGCAAGGGTCGTGAAAGAGCGCATTCGAGGAGATGATGGAAAAGTTTGTTGAAATGGCCCAGTCGAATATGGCTACTCAGACTGCTTCCATAAGGAATTTGGAAATGCAATTGGGACAATTGGCCCACGCTTTTTGTGAGCGCACCCGAGGCACACTTCCTAGCGACACGGAGAAGAATCCCCGTGAGCAGGGTAAGAGTGTTGAGGATGTAGGGGAATGTACTGGCCGAGAAATGACTGTTAAGTGTGAGATAAATGTCGTAGAGACTCTAGCGCTTTGTGATTCCGGTACATCTTGCAACATTCTTGCTTTGCAAGATATTGAAAAGATGAATTTGAATATCGATTCTGATGGAAGGAAATCCTTAATGCTAGCTGATGGATCTGTGTTTGAGACCATGAAGAGGTGAAGGGTGTAGAAGTGGTTTTGAATGGGGCAGTTGTCTTCACAGACTTTCAGGGGCTTGGAACCATGGGTAACACGTAAAAACCCATCCTTGGGGTCCCCTTCCTTAAATCCAGTGAGGCTACGTTGCATTTTGATGCTGGTGGCATCACTGTTGAGCCCAAAGTTATTGCCCCTTTACCACCTTTGCCTCCTCAATTAATTGTTATTGACCTCATAGAACCAGTGAACTTAACTATCGTGTCATCTAATGATGTTTCTAGTTGTGTTAAGGCAGATTTTCAATCGACGGGACAAGAACAGGTGGAGGAAGATGTTGAAACGATGATGACAACTACAAGGAAAGAAGTGACACAGTTCCTTGATGTGATGCATGATGCTGCTACGAAAATGGATGAGTTGTGCATGCCGGATGTGGGCGTGCAGAATTTCGATTTCAAAACTGCAAGTTGTTTAGCTAAAGTCTGTAAAACTATGAAACAGGTATCGTGGGCTGATCTTTCACCCTCATCAGGTGAAGAAAGGATGCCCCCGGATTTGGATGCTAATTTAGCTGCTAATGAGCCGGGTGTGACCATACTTCCCTGGCGCTCCTCTTCTGTGGAATTAAAACAAAAGCAGTTGCTTCTGCGCAAAGCGCAGAGTTTTGCATGCAGTCGTAGGATGGAAGATGGTAGGGGTAGGGAAGACTTGTCTTCCTTGGGCTGTTTTCCTTTTGTCTTATTGTTGTTAGCGTATTATTTGCTTAATGCTTTGTGTGGCTTTGAACTCTCTTTTTCTGCATATTGATGAGTCCCATTTATATAGGGTTTTGCGGACTCATTTGGGCTGGTTTTCCTGTCTTTGCACTTCACCTTTTGGTTGTTTTCGTTGATATTTTGTTCCTACTGCGTTTCACGTTTAGTGCAACTTTCTAGCCCGTGGGTGCGCAATTGCGCATTTGATTGCTGGGGGTATGTACTTGGTGCTCCCCGTGGCTCGTTCCAGTAGTTTTATTGTTTTTTGTTGATTGCTGGAGGGTCCTCCGTTGCTAGTGTTTTTGTGTGCATGACATATGTTTTGTTTTTGCTTTCTTTCAAGCTTTTAGGCAGCGAATCTCTCAATTGAGGGGGGTACAGATCACCATGGTTCAAGAGGAGCCACCAAGTTGATTGTGTCCATCCCCAACATGTTGTTGCATTAGAAATCCGCTTTATTAGTGGATTAGGCATTGTGGGTGAAGCCATAATCGCGACCGTTAGTCCGACTCGGTGATGTTGTATAACGAACATTTTGGATTAAGCTAGAAAACCATTTGTGGCAAGATGTTATATGTGATGTTTGCCCCCCCCCCCTTATTTCATCGAGAACGAATGGTAGATTATGGTGGGAAAGGCTATGTTTGTTGATTAATGTGCGGAGGAGCGGCTTTGTCTTTGTGGTCGACTAGCTAGCCCGTTACGTGTGAGTCATGTGTGGAGAGTGTCCCGACAAGACAAGTCCCCTCATGAGAAACTAACAAGAATGCCAAGCTTTGGACAAGCCCGGGTGATTAAGCCCACGAGCGGGTGGGGTCAAACAAGGTTTCTTAGCATCGGTTTGTTTGTGTGACGGAATCATGACATGAGAAGTCAGAGCTTGCGGGAAAACCTGAGTTTTGAGACCCACGAGCGGGTGGGGCCTAGGCAAGATTTCTGTGTTGTGCCTTGAACGCCGATGGGGGAAATTGGAAGTACTCGTGTGATTTGATGTCATGATGCGTGATGATGTAATAGAATCATATACGCTATAGGATGTCTTAGATGAAACCCAAGTTTGCATACAAGTTGCACTATAGGCCATTTTTTATTAAATGCTCATCCTAGAAACGTGTTATATTTATGTGACATCCTAACCCATTTCTTTACTCTCTATGTATATGTACATTTGCATATGAAGTGTTGACTTGCAGGGTGATGGAGTGCCCCATGGTCCACTAGGGATGACCGGGAAGAGATGTGTTGGTTACATAGTTGAGGTCAGCCTTTCCTGACCCACGTTACAACAAATTTTTGTAAGGCAGGGATCACAAGTCAAAGCAAGCTCGCTGGACAAAAAACCTAAGCCTCGTGAAGTGTAACCTCTTGAGGTTATTGATGAGTTGATGAATGTTATGCTCCGTGAATTGTAATCTGGCTTGCTTGTCGAGGTATCTTAGGAGTGCCAAGGCACATTGCTCTATTTTTTGTTGATTCAGGTTCTGCACATTTGGATGTTTTAAGGCCTTAAGAACAGTTCGAACTCCTATGGTAGTGGATAACTTCTAATTTATGGTGTGTTTCTGATGTATTGTTTCGAAGTTTTGACTTGGGTAGTTCTTTATATCATCTTATAATGCTTAAATTGTGGAGTCTGTATGTTGTGAGGCCCCGTCCGGACCCATATTATATGGTCACTATAAGGTAGGTGTTACATAGTGCCTCAGGCTACCTTTCACAAGGTAGTCCTCCCATCAAACATGTATGACCTAAATAACATCTATGGTCACTTGAAAAATAGAACTCTTCTTGTAAAGAAATACAAGGTAACTTACAATAGGGGAGAAACGACATGGGTGTGAGTGCACTGAAGGATCCCCATTATAAAATCCAGATGGCCCATTATGGAAAATTTATGTTTAGTGCTTCAGCCCCACAAACTCAAGGATAAGGCAGTGGCTCATTCTCAGGCTCTTCCAGCAACAGCTCAGACCAAAGATAAGTCAGTCAGTAAGCTCGACTTGAGCATCTCTGATGCCATCAATAACATCCCCAATGCAAATAAGACTGTTGTTGGAGGAACTTAGAGTAAGCTAGGTACATCTACTGGCAGACTCACCTTCAGTCAGATTGTTTCTAACAGAAACATGAAAAAGGCTGATGCTCTCCCTTCTGAATAGTCAGCTGATGACAGCTTGCAATCGACAAGGGATGTTCAGAAGAGGAGATGCAACATCCATGAATGTTGGTGTTGTGGTAAATTGGGAAACTTTGCCATAGATTGTTGGAACAACCCTAGTGTGATAAGGGCAAGGGTAAGTCTTCCAATAAAGAGAGTTGTAGGTAGAAATATTCAGTTTCAAGCTAACAAGAACCAAAGTCCCAATACCTTATGTGGTCCTAAGGTAAACTAAACTGTGTTTGAAGGTTAGTACAAGTACCCATGGACCAATATGGTACTTGGACAGTAGATGTTTCAGGCATATGACTGGAATAAGGAGTCATCTAAAGGAATACACTCCAGTGATGAATGGACCTAAGGTGATATTTGGAGGTTCAGATGGAGTTATTACCAAGGTATATGGTATGATAACCACTGACATAGCCTTAATCACAAAAGTGGCTTTTATTGAAGGGTTTCAATACAACCTAATAAGCATAAGGCAACTATTTGATCATGGCTATATTATTATCTTCCATAAGAATGAGTGTCAGATCAAAAGGTTAAGTGACCAAGAGGTCATTTTGACATGTACCAGGACTGAAAATATTTACTGTTTAAAGTTTTTATGTTTAAGTTCTGACACTCTAGTATGTCGAGTTGCTAATGAGAAAGTCTCTTACTGTGTGTAGTGGCATAAGAGGATTACCCACTTGAACTACAAAACCATTAGCTAGCTCTTTATTGAAGAGCTAGTGATAAATTGACCGAATATAAAATACACCAAGGAGGGCATTTGCTTTGCTTGTCAAAATGGCAAGCAGACCAAAGCATCCATTAAGAGCATTGGGGATAAGGATTCTGTGAGGTGTTTGTACCTCCTGCATATGGGAAACCTGTTGATGAAATCTTGTATAGAGGCATAATTGGCTCCCTCCTCTACCTTACAGCTAGTAGGTTAGACATCATGTATGCTACATGTGTTTGTGCAAGATACGAGGCTTGCTCTAAAGTGTCTCATTATTCAATAGCTAAAAGAATTTTTAGATATCTCAAGGGAACTCCTCATCTTGGCCTATGGTACCCTAGGAATAGTGATTTTAAACAAATTGGATATTCAGATGAAGGCTGTAGAGAAGATAGGAAAAGCACATATGGCTCCTATTAATTTCTAGGAAGGAGGTTTGTATCATGGAGCAGCAAGAAGAAAATAAGTGTTGAAATATTAACAGCTGAATCAGAATACATATCTGCTAGAAGTTGTTGTGCTCAGCTATTATCGATCCAGCATCAGCTCCAGGACTACAACCTCAAGCTAAGTAGAACTCTCATGTTTTGTGATTCTACTAGTTCCATCTCAATTATTACGAATCCTATATCTCATAGCAGGACTAAACATAGAGATTAGGTATCATTTTATTAGAGAGCATGTGTAATGTGAGGACATCACACTTGAGTTTGTCCCCACAAATAAGTAGGTGGTTGATATCTTCACTAAGCCACTAGATGAAGCCAAGCTCAACTCCTTCAAATTTGAATTGGGTGTAATAAATGTAGTATAACTTCAGGGTCTCTTCATGTATTTTAGTTGCAGGTAGTATTCACCTATGCAAGATAATAAAGGAATTATAAACTAAGTCTCCAAGCATCGACTACGTCGAATCCACTCAACGCAGAATTCCCGGGACTTCTATTTACGGATAGTGAATGGGATTAATCTCAGCTGATGATCTCCATAGGTACACACCTCTCCAAATTCTCAAATTAGAGGTAAGTATAAATAGAATGGTGTGTGCATAGAACAAAATACACAATTCCTCCCCTTTCTCCCCTACGACGGAAGCTCAAAAAATCTACATAAATTCATAGAAGCAAATGATTCCAAGAGGATTGGATTTCCTGTTCGAGGGATCATTGTTAGTGAGAAATGGGTTCAAGGATGCACCATAGGAAGTTCAACTCGTTCTCCACCTCCTGGAGATAGCTTACCTAGAACACGTTCTTTCAGAGCCAAGACTGCTATGGAAGAGGGAAGTGCTTGAGTTATACTTGAATTCTAAGGTCGACTCATCCTAACTAAAATCGGGTCATCCATCAGCATAAATAAGGTCAATATTACCCCTAAAAGATTGATGAAGGCACTACAATTGTCCAAGTTCAGGCCGTCAGAGGAAGAGTATAAACTATACCAAACTGATGTCAAATCTGCCTGAAGTGGTGTGGATTGTCAAAGCAATCCACTGGATCAATTTGATAAAGAACTGAACCTAAAAGGAAAATTTCTAGTAGATATTGTTTGTAAAGCTCTGCTGTGCAAGGTTGGATATCATGATAAGGTATCCAAGAAGATGTTCGGGTTGATGACAAGAATAATTCTTTCAAAGAAAATAGACTGGGAAAAGGTACTTTTTGAAATATAGTAGAATGCATCCCAAATCCAAACCTGGGAAGCATCTGTCTCTGTATCTGCACAGCACTATTCCAGGGATCCTAAACATAAGGCTAGGAACAAAATCCATCACATGATGAGGATGTGTAAATGTTTACTTTAGGATTACAAAATGACCTAGAGGGGGTGAATAGGTCCAATTTAATTATGGTTCTCCTTTTTTTTAATCAGAGTACTACTATAATTGAAATGATTAACTCAGTCAGATAATGAACAAAAGCCAAACAACAATTAACAAAATTAACACAACATAACAAAATCAGCACAGACAGCATAGTGCACACAGATTTATAGTGGTTCCCCAATTTATGGGTACATCCACTTTCCCCTTTGCCTATCTAGCAATGAATTAGATTCAGCTAAACTCCACCTCTTTCCTTTACTCATATCTTTAGATCTTACAGCTCATAGCCCACCTGGCTCTTACAATACAGACTTCACAAGTCTTACCCCTCAAATCACTAAGATTCTACACCTCAAGTTCTTCCCAAGAACTCTACTCAAAATGAATCCCTACTCTACTTCTTAGGCACAAATGCCCTACAACTCAGAGAATTTACAACTTCTCCTACCTCAGCAATCCAGCCCCACCTCAGACTTATAACATGGGCTTACAAAAGTAAGAGAATAAATCTCCTCCACTCAGATCAACAGATAGATCTTACAAATTGAATATAACAAAAAATAGAATCAGAAATGTCACCCAGTATGAGATTTGAGTAACAGGTTCTGATCTGATCTGATGATTGTGCTTCCTTGATTCTGACAAGATAGATCTGATCAAACCTTCTTAGCTTTTCTAAGCTTCTTGAAGTAGAAATTAGGGTATCTAGGCTGAGAGATGTTGAAGATCATTCTTGATCAGACCTCTCTCTACCTTCTAATTGTAGCTTAAGCTTCTTCTTATTTTCTTTATCATCTTTTTGATATTCTTCTTTCTCTCTGTATGTTTTTTTTTTGTCATCCTCATCTTTCTCTGAAGTGTCGACTAGATTTACTTTATATATGCTTCTATAGGAGTAACCGCAGATCGGGTTATACTGAC